>JAJVSH010000018.1:568630-583695 GCA_021460005.1 Tetramorium alpestre | reverse complement strand
GGAGCAGAAAAAGTCTAGTTCAAGTAAGTACAAACGCATATTTGTAATTATATACATATATACATATATATATATATATATATATATATATATATGTATATATCAATTACAAATATGCGTTTGTACTTACTTGAACTAGACTTTTTCTGCTCCTTAGATTTACTTTCTATCACAGTCTTTGGCGAACTCCTTTCTTTCGAGACCTAAATTATAATAACCATAAGACTTTGCTTTTTTGACTACAGTCATATTACAATTATGATATTAGAAGCAAAAAATCACTTGAATCTTTTTATAACATATTGAAATAGAAATAATTTCTTTTATAATAATACATCTAATCTATAATATGTTTAATTAAAATTTATTGAAAATTTATTATCTTATATTAAAAAATACATGTATAATTTAATTTGCATATATCCAATGTTTCCAAAAAAAGGATCTTACTATACTAAAAAAGGATCTTACTAATCGAGTAATTAATCAAGATTTATTTATTCATTTACGAACTGAAAAGATTTTTTTGCATATTTTACCAATCTATCAAATGTATAGCAACATATAAAAAGTGAATTATTTAAACTGTAATACTTAAATTTACATTTAGATTTCTCGCGTTGTGATAATTTAATACAAGAAAATAAAAGAGTACTTATTTCTTTTACTCCAAGAACTTATTTCTCTTATTTTACTATCTAAAAGTATTCTTATTAACATCAGATAAGTAAAACGTACAATATTATCTTACTTGAAATTTAATATGAATTTATTATTTATTATTGATGAAGATAATTTTATTAAAATTAAATGATATTGTAATATATAAAATGTGCCTAGAGAACGGCGACAATTGTAAATTGTAAACGTGGGTGAATACACACACCTGAGACTTGGAACAGTTCGAGCAGTACCACACTTGTTTCGGCAAATTATCTATCTGCGAATCCAAGATATGAGGAACGTGGCATTCCTGATGATACAGTGAGTGACACTCCTGACATTCGACAAGCCTATTTCTCGCCCCGACGTCCATCCCCTTGCAAATAACACACGTAAGATCATCCTCCAGAATTTCCAGCGCCAGCGTGTCGTCCGACTGCAGGATATCCGGTGGAGTGTCACGGGCTGGCAAGTTTATTGGCGAGCTGTTCTTGCTTGATTTACTCGAATGCTTGGACGAGCTGGAACTCTTGCTCTTCTTGCTGCTACTGCTACTGTGATCGCTCAACACTGGTTCCTCCATCATGTACTGAGAAACAAATAGAAAACGTTAGACTCGCTCTCGCTTCACATCAATGAGATAAATTATTCTCGATTACCTTTTTATGCAGCACATTGGAGAGCATCTTGGATGGCCCGTACTTCTGTTTAATCGCTTCATCCAACAGAGCCCGCAGCTGCTCCGCCGAGTCCTTGTTGGTGGAATACAGAAGTCGCAAGCCCTGCGTAAACTGAGGGTCCAGCTCCAGCTGAGTCATCCCTTCGGAAGCTCGATTCTCTCTCACAATGTTAATCTGTCGCTGCGGCATAGAGGAGAATTTTAAGAAATCCCGACGAACAGGCTAAAGTCCAACGTCGAGGCACAACAGTCAGGTTATGCTTCGACAATGAAAAACCGCGTGGCGGCTCAAGTCTAAACATTCCATCACATATCAACTGTACGAGCGTGAGCTGCGTAAAGCCCGCCTTTTTTTTTCCTCTCGCGCAAAAAATTACCGTTCGAAAAAAAGGCTGTCTACGCTCTCTTGTTTTCACTCCGCGTGACCCTCGATATTTACCCTCGTACCGGACGGAACTGCGCGACACGTCTGTCGGGTAAATTCACTCGCGTGAATTTCGAGCCTCGATGCGAAGGATCCCTACGATTATACCAGCCGTGGTGTCGACGTTTCACCGCCGTCCCCGCTGGTCCTCAACTGTGCCGTGCAGTCTCGTGCAACGAAACGTTATCCGTTCTAGGTTATCGCGTGGACCTCTCGCAAGCCGAGCTTTCCTCGTCGAGCTAAAAAGCGATTCAAAACTCATGACAAAAGTACTTATAAATCAAAATGTACTTGTAAATCGCCGATCTGACTAATTGTAAGCAAAGAGAGGCATTTGTCTACCAGTTCAAGATCGATTGTTAAAAAATAACAATGTGCTTCTCATCATTCAGCAAAACTTGAGTCGAGAACTTTCGCGTTCTCGATTCAAAAGGACGCTGCCCAGTCGACACAGAGCATCAGTGACATTACATCTATGTAAATGTAATGTAACACATGTGATATTACATTTATATTGTTGAGTGTGAAATTATAACATAGATGTAATGTAATGACGCTCTGTGTCGATTGGGTGAATTATCGCTCGTTGCGGTTTTTCAAGAGGATCTTTTTGAACTTACACGTATATATCATTCGAAGCTCGGAATAGAAATAGAATTTGTTTGAAAGGGACCGCGTTAAGATTGGAAGTCAGAAATTTATTTACGCGGAGCTCGAGATGAAACGAATGTAAAAGAGGAAATTTTCATCGGCATTTTATTTCATCGGCAGGTCAGGAATTTAAAAGTGCCGCCAGAACCGCGGAGGGATTGAGCGCACGACACCTACGGATCCGTCGCGGTCGCCAGGAACTCGGAGAATGCAGGATGCATCTCATGCATCGCGAGAGAGGCCCGACTCGCTCCTGTCCTACCTCCCCTCCCCTCCCCCCGCGCCCTCCGAACGCATTCCAGACTCGATCTCGCGGAGCTTCGATTCGCGGACGCGAATTCGAGTGCGAAATAAAATCTGGGGGCAAAAGCGTCCTCTTTCTCTCTCTTTTTCCTATCGCGTCGCGTCGCGTCTGGTTGACGCTGCGCGACGCGACGAAGGCGATCGGCCATCACCGCTGATCATCGTCACCGCTCACCGCCGCCGCCGCCGCTGCCGCGATCGAAAGAGGCGACGAGAAGGCGAAAATATAACCAAAGAAAGACCAAAATAGTAACCCTCGCGGGGCGACGGTGCGCGGCGAGAGAGCGTGGATCCGTCGCGCGAGGTGCGCGACGCGCAAGCGCGCGACAGGGGCACGATCGTCGCGTCTCGCTCCGACGCGCGCGGGCGGCGCGTCGCACCGTCTCCGTCGGGCGCACAGGTCGGCGCGCCACAGGCGACTCCGTCGAATTTCCGACGGGCAGTTGGCAGCCGTGCGTAAAAGAAATAAATAATCAAAGCGACCATGAAGTGACAAATAAAGTCGACGGGATCGAGAGAACAATGCTCGCGCGTACGACGGCAAGGAGAACGGCCCGTGTCGCGCAGGTAGTGTGCGCCCGCACCGCCGTTTGATAGCCGCGACCCGCCGCGTTTCCGCGAGTGGCCCCCGCGGGCACCGTGAATGCGCCGCGCACCGCCGCTGCTCCGCCACCACCGCCGCAGCCGCAGCCGCAGCAGCCGCGCGCGACACACACACAGCCAGCCAGCCAGCCAGCAGCAACAGCAGCGGCCGAGGAGCCGCGCTACACGCTCGCCGTCGACGCAAGCCTGACACCTCGGGACGGACTCTCTCCCGCGCGGATCAGTGCTACGGGACTATCGTCGTCGCGTTTCGGTGCAGCTTCCAGCCGGTCCGTCCTGTGAACGCGATCCGTTCGTTCCGGCCGGATCGCCCTCGGTGAAACCAGGTGGCGAGGCCTCCTCCGTGGCATCCCCGACAGTCCCGGAGGCAGGCGCCAAGTGATACTTCCGATCGCGAGACAGACTGCAGTCCAGGACGAACTTCGCGTGTTAGCCTTAGTGGGTAGTGGGTCACATGGCGATGCCCCGAGCCGCCGACGGCTTCGTGGGTGCCGTCTGGTGAGTGTGCGCGATCTACCGCTCGACCGGACGACCCGCGTGTCCTCGCCCGTTGACCCTTCCCGTTTCTTCCCGTCCCTCGTCGTCCCCGGGCCGTGACGCCAGGGCATCCAGGGGACGCCGACCTAGTGCTTCGCCTGGCCATGCGTCTTTTCCCACTGTTCAGCCGCAGCAGCAACGTTTGACACGCACGGTCAAGGTACGCGGAACGCTCCAGCCATGAAGACCGAAAAGAAGCCCAACGAGCCCAGCTGTTGTCCGCCTACCACGGTTGTCAAGGATGAGCCTGACGCCGACCCGGTCAAGATCAAGGAGGAAGGCACGGGTGGAAACGACGATGCGACCGGAGAGGACACCTCCGAGTGTCCGAGAGATTCCTGCTTGGATCCATCTAACGGTGATGGTGCACGGTCCGGGGAGAACCAGAACGCCAACGGGAACCAGCCCATTCTGAATTCGGTCAAGCAGGAGGGTGACCCCAACAATCCCACCGACGATCTACCTGGTAAGCGTACCTCATGTCATACCTGCGAACCTTTTCTGCAATTTCGTTGTGCATTAATCGTACGTTTGCCTTTTTTCGCTGGTATACGTTATATTAGATTAATCAAATTGTCCTTTTTGCTGTAGATTATAGTGGAAATGTTATTACAGCGGACAGCATTCAACCACTTGTCAGTAATGTTGTGGGAAAGCAGATGGGAACTAGCACTAGCAGCGGGGAGGCTCAATACATGCAACAGCAGAGTCAAATTTTTGTATTTTCTACAGCGTTGGCAAATAAAGCCGCGGAGGCGGTGTTGAGAGGCGAATACTCTTCGATCATCGCTTATCATTGTGCACAACCAGGCACTAAAAAATATTTGGAGGTATTGTGGGCATAATTAAATTATTTCAATAACACTGTAGATTCTCTGTTACACACGAGCAGCTTGTTATAAGAATCGAATCTTTAATGAAAAGTTTTGCATAATTTCTTATCAATGTAGTATGCAATATTATTTTATATCCTTATTTTTTCATTTGTTTATGATTTATCACTGTGTTTGATTTGTATCATTTTTAATGTAAATGTTATCTTTGGTAATTTTGTACACGCCATACATACATATTACTTATTATTTATTTAATTGCCATTAATATATTTACCGTTTTTATTCTTTTAGAAACATCCAAATAAAGTAAATCAATTTCGACAAAATCCTGCTCAATGGTTAAATAATCTTGCTATGATGAAACAGAAAGGCCATCAGGGAAATGCGAATAATACTTTCCCGACTGAACAACCCCCGGATTTACCAGCACTAGATCCAAATGCTCCACAATTTTGGAATGAACAACCTAATTTGCGAAACATAAACGGTGGAAACTCCCTCGGTAATTCTGAGCCATCATTGGATGATGGAAACATAGACGTGCCTTGCCTTGTGCCGAATTCACCTGGTAATTCAGGTAATTTTTGTTAAATTTTTAATCTAAACTTTCTTTCTGCAAGGTTTAATGTGTCCTGTGTTTTTAACGCAGCCAACTCTCAACCCGCTAATAACGCTACCATGGGCCACAGTCCAAATTTGTTAGGTGGCACAACGAGCCCAGGCCCAGGAGGCTTACAACCATCTCTCCAAGGCGTCAAAGTTCCAGACGAAAATTTGACGCCGAAACAAAGGCAGCACAGAGAAGTCCAACTGGCGACCTTACGAAAAATGCAAATGATGTTATTTCCCGGTCACAAGGAGGAACAAGGTGGCAATGGTTTAACAGATGCTACGCAAGGAACGACGGTGTCGTGTCCTTCGAATGTTCCTCCTGTTGGTGTTCCAAATCAATGCTCTCCGTCTATGGATTGGCATAAATTGCAGCATCAATTTCTTGATGGGAAAAATAAGGTATGTCTGTTTCATATGATAAGAACATGTAGAACAGTTATTGTAAACAATGTAATAATAATATGGTAAGATATTCGTTCGTTTGACTTTATTATTGATATTTGAGTTTATTGACCGTGCGTGATCAATAGGAACACACAACTAACTTGCCTTACTAAAATCGAAAATTGTTTATAACTCTAAAAGGGTTGACGTTTCAATCTATGTTTATTAAATACTTTTTACTCAGTATAATGAGTATTATCTACCCTATAAATTTGGAATATTTTTTTTTAAACACTGTATACATACCTCGCATATTGTAGGCAGGTGTCGGTAATCCCGGTGCAGTACCATTGCGCGGCGCCAACATGGTCGGAGTACCGCGAAGTCAAGGCCCACCACCGCCGTATCATCAAACGACTCGATCCGCCAGCGTGCCAATCGCAATTCAAAGTCCGAATCCATCGTCGCCCAACAATCCCACCAGCAATCTATCGCTACCATCACCGCGCGCAAGTTCCGCTCTGAATTCACCGGCGGACTGCAACAGGCAGTTTCAGCTTGGTAATCAGAGGACCAGCCACCTGCCGGGACAAAGCCCGACAAGTCAAGACTCTCCGAATCCAACGGTTGGCACAGCAGCTACAGCAGCCGTTTCGACGACGCGATTGAACCACAGCAATCCAGGAACACCAGTCTCTCATTCCCATATTGCTGCACTTAGTCCTAGTGGTACTACTGCTCAAAAGGATACTTCCCTCGATTTTCCTTCTAATCAACAACCAAACGGTAAGGTTTGCCTCTTAGAAGATTTCTTCTTTTTTATAAAAATTTTTTATTTGATCAAAGTATGACTTGTGAAATTTTTTTAATAATTTATAAATCATTTGTGTATTTCTTTATAGAATTATATATTCCTTTTTCGCTTTAGTGGACGGTATGTTTTGCCGAACACTACAATCCTTAGCTCAACAGAAGCAGCAACATGCTGGGAACGTTAATGCATCGGCCGTTAAAGAAGCAAATCTGATGCCAGTACCGAGTCCTCATCAACTTCAATATCTTAGCACGTTCGAAGGGCAGGAATTAACCATTCAAAAACAACCTAATACGAGTCTGAAGGATGGTAATTCATCTACGTAAGTATTCTCTTTCTCTCATTTTAATTTTTGAGTAATATACAACTCGAGCGAAAAAATTTCGATTAAAAGTCATGTAAAGTTTGCATAGCTGTCATTGCATAGATTTTCTTTTCATTTCAACAGGAATACCGGCAATTCTTCGGAGATGCCCAACAGAATCTTGCCAGCAAGTTTAGATAGCAACAATCAATTTCCTACTAGATCAGAGGGCGCGAGTCCTGTACAGATGGACAGCATGAACCGAGGCTTCGCTGGTTCTCTGCACAGTCCTCACACGCCACACACACCGCACACGCCAGGCAGCGCCGCGCCGCACACTCCGGCGGATTCCGCGAAACCAGGCACCAAGTCGAGCGCGAGCGCGCAAAGTAGTCCGACGCCGCACAACACCAGCCTACCCGACAGTATGGGTCCACCGCGAACAGTGCCGGCATCGCCTACCATGAAACCCGACACATCACCGCCGTCCGTAAAAGATGCTCAGCAGCAGCAGCAACAGCAGCAGCAAACACAGTCGCAGCAGCAACAACAGCAACAGCAGCAGCAGCCTTCGCAACAGCAGTCTACGGTGGTAAATCCAAACAACTCCGGCAATACGACGGTAGTGCCGTCGCTGAGCGGTGGTCCCGGCGGTGCAGGTTCCTTCCCCTGCGGCAGGCCGTCCATAAACGTGAGTCAACCATCTGACAACGTGCCTCTCAATCCCAACAACATTGGCGGCCGACTTGGCGGCTTGAACACCATGGGTACAAATTTCGATCCGATAACATCTTTGGCGCAAATGAGCCAACAGCTTACGAACACGGCGGCGAGCAATTCGCTGGGCAACGAGTCCATGCACTCCGGAAATCCTGCTGGCATGATGCCGTTTGGTAATCCGCACGCCGGCATGCACATGATGCAGATGGGTGGCGAAATGAACGGGAGCTGTCATATGGGTGCAACCAGTGGTGAACCTGGCAATGAAGTTGGTGGTATGTGCATGGGTCTTGCGGGTCCTCCAACAAGCTACAGTCCTACCACTTCGCATACGGGCAGCCCTGGCGGAGTTCCCAGTAAGATGGGACACCCCGCCATGATGGGTGGTCACGGAATAATGGGTGGCCACTCGGGCGTCGGTGCAGCTGGTGCTGCGTATCCTGTCGGTGATCCTGGACATGCACCTCCACCAAGATTGATAACAGGTCACGGGGTTGCAGGGCCTAGTCCCTACAATGGCGCAAACGTTCAAGTGAAGCCGAATGCACCCAATACCATACAGTACTTGCCAGTAAGGCCGAACGTCGGTCATGCACCTCGAGGCCCACCCAGTCTGGATTTCCTTCAGCGGTTCACCAATCCGCTGTCGAATTTGGAATCGAAAATGGGAGGGACTCCTTCCGTGAATCTTCAGTACTTCCCGAACGGTTGCGTGCCGAACAGCATGGGGGGTCCGCACAGCGGTATGCCGTCCAATATGAATGCCGCCGGGATCCCAGGTATGGGTGCCCCACCTAGAATGGACGGGCAGTCCATGAACACCTCCGGCGCCATGCACCCGTCCATGAGACCGGTCGGCAACATGCGACCGCAACCGAATTTGATGCGGATGCAGCATATGGTAGGTGGCGGCGTCTTCCCAGGCGGTTCCATGGATTCCGACAAAGTCTTCCCGCCCGACATGGTGCCGCAAAACCTGCCGAACCAGCCGAATCCAGGCATGTACGGCGTAACCGGCAACAAGGCCGGTCCGATGGGACTGGGACCGCCGCCTGACGCTACGCAACCTCTACCGCCGAGCATGGGCGGCGCGAGCAGCAATTTCAAAACCGGCCCATTCGTCGGCAGCGGACCTAGCATGTCCGACCCGAATTATGCTCAACAGTTCCACAACTTCCAGCAACAGCTTTACGCCACTGGTACCAGAGGCAGCGGGCCGCCGCATCCTAATCTGCATCCACCGCCGAACTCGCACTCGCATCAACAGTTTTTCATGCCGAAGTAAACGCTGCCCGGTATATTGATTCATATCGCGACGGTGACGATGACGATGACGAAAACAAGAACGAGAATGACGACGGGAACAAGGACGATTTTTACGGTGGCCTTTCATCCCTCTTTTTCTCTCTTTCTCAATATCTCTTTTGCTCTCTCTATCTATCCATCTATCTTTTATCTCTATCTCTCGTCTATCAGGGATGTTTCTATTAATCACGCGAGATAATTCGACAAGTGTAAACTTATGTGCTAATGATAACGTTGTAAAGGACAGAGAAAGGTATATAATGATGGATATTGATGAGCATCGCTGAGTTACCTTCAAGGATAATCCTGACGACTGATGCGCGACGAAAATTCTAGTTTACTTTTAATTTGTGTATGACGTTTATGTATGTATTACACGAGATTTTTTATTTTGTTTTCCCTTTTTAATTTCTGGGCCATGACGCTGAATGTCGTGTTTCCAAATCCGTTATCTTGACGTTTTGGAAGTTTTAAATCGAAATCTTCCGGAACTCTATTTGTAAATCCTGAATGTGAACGAAGACGTATGAATATTCTCCCACACATTCGTGTAAATACTGATGTATAATCTGGTTTCTTTTTTTTAGAAGTCGTTATTCAGCGATCGAAAAATGCATCGCTAGATTAAGAAATTATGTTATTAGTTCGAGTGTAAAAAAAATAAGATAAGTGGGATCCTTCCTCTTTTTGCGCTTTGTTCATAATGGTTGCTCGGGATAAAGTAAACGTGTGCAGAAATGCATGGCATGATGAGCCAGAAGATTTTGGTACGTCGATACCGTAATTCATCCTTCCTTTATCACTAAAATACTTAAACACAGTCAAACAAGCTCAAATTTATTATTGTACATATATACCATATACATATTATACATATTATATATATATATATATATATATTATATATATATACCTGTTGCAACATAATCCTTCAATATCACCCGTCCCAAACGCTCCTTCAAATTCTCCATATGACCAACTCTGTGCATAATCATGACTTTCCCCCTCCCCTCCCCCCTCTCCTTTCCTACCTGTAGTTTACAATATAAGGAAAGAATTAATTGAACTAAGAACAATTATGTTGTTGATGAATGATTTTTATTATAAATGAAAAATAAAGATATTTACAAGAAGTCAGTACGATATTTGATCGATAATCGTTTTGCGATTCAAGAACGGCCGTCGGAGTTCACGATAAGAGTCCGTATCTGAAAAGACGCGGAACGCGACTAATTTAAAGAGCGCTACGTTTTCAAAGTGAGCAGGCTGTTTCTCAACTTACTCAAATCTGTGATAGTCAAAGCAAGAGAACGTATCCTTTCCTTTTGGTCTCTTCCAAAAGATGCAAAATACATATCTGCTCTGTTTGGGGAATGATTGTTTAATACTACACTTCACGATTGTCCACTTAATCCGAGCATTATTACGCGTAGACGAACGATGTAAAAAAAAAAAGATATATAAGGGGACAAAAGAAGAAAAGTTAGGTTCCTTCAGGCAACTTGAGCAATGTGAAGCAGTGACACGGCTACATCGACATAATTACGTTTGTGATAAAGTAATAGGAATCTTAGAACACTGCGACGACGGGGCTTGCGCAGAGCGTTGACACCATCTATTACATAGGAGATAAGATCTTTTTCTACAACGTCATATTTAGCTTGTAAAACGAGCTGTGTATAATTTCTTCTATAGATTCATGTTGGAATTATCAATCACGTATCTCGCTAGCGAAACATACTACTTGCGCCGAAATAGTTTTTCATAAACTCTGCAATCGTTAGAACAACGATATTATCCGCGCAAATAGGAGACCTACATTTCGCTTCCTTAGGATCAACGAAGTTATGAGCTCAATTATAAATGTAAAGCTTATTGTTAGTCGACTTCCCTTTGTAACAAGTCACACATTATCGGCCACTTTATATCCAAAGGTGCATACTAAATTACTAAAACTTGTTGCGTTGTGTATACTTCTTAGTTGCCGAGCACTGGTTGCGTTCTTTCGTCTCCTGGTTCACCTGTAAAAATTCATACGTTGAATGAGAAGAGAACATTTGCGCTTCTTTAAAGGTTCGCTAAATCGACGCTAACTCTCTCTACTCGATGTCTTTACGCGATATACCGAGATATAATCGCAATAAAAGCAAGCTATACTTTAAAGTCTTAAGGATCTGGGACTATACATTATTTAGCAAAATTCATCACATTGTATGCTGTCTGCAACTCATCATCATAATCAATTTTATACCCGAAACCCAAGTCAAACCTGTCCTTCTGTACAGCCTTTCATTGGTTGGATGTGCCTGAATCGCGCCGATCATCTCCGTTTCTGTAAATAAGTTTCATGCCTTACAATAAACGTTTTTGATACAAACGTCGTTAATTTAATACAGAAAAGCATCATTAATTATGTTATTAATGCAGTAACAAATATATTTTGCATTGCATTACCGCTGTTAATTTACCTTGACCGTTGCGCTTCCGAAGATATAGTACTTCCGTTTGTACTGAAAAGTAAAAATTCATTATAATGTTTACAATGGATAAGAACACAGCAGTATGTACAATTACCTTTTTTTCGCTGGCGCAAAGTCATCCCATTCACTAAGGTCATATTTAGATAAATCACCATCCTCCTCTTCCTCCTCGTCATCTTCCTCTTCCTCCTGTGATTTACCATATCGATTAAGTTTCCGCCAAGTATTTTCAATGTTATTGAAGAGCGTGACTTATCTTGACATCACACTTTTCAATTCATGCCGCTTTAAAGCATAAGGACTTTACATTTTCTTCTTGTTCTTCCTCGTCTACTTCGTTCCTCTCTTCCTTGTCTCTAGATTTACTACGCGACGGGCTGCTGTATTTGGAATCCTTCGAATCGTCGTCGGAATTCTTCTCTAGTTTTCGCTTTTTTTTACGCCGTCCGAACTCGTCATACTCGTCGTCATCATCTCGCCTCTCCTTGTACTCGACAACCCCTCGGTCGTTATATCCACCTCCGTATCCTGTACGTTCCTCTATCTCGCCGAATTTCGGAGCATTGCACATATTACACTGTTGTCGGCGTGCCCAGTTTACGTTACCACATTTGCTACATTGCCAATCGTCCGCGCTGCAATAAAATTTTATATTTTATACTTTGCGTATATATAGAGGTTATTTGAAAAAGATGGCATTGCGGAGATTTAATAAAATGTAAAATAATATTATTAACACTGTTACTATATTTCCTGTTTTTATACATGTTTAATACCTAAAACGGTTGATATTCTCTGTATGCATAAAACGTTAGTTCTATTTCCAAATGATCATAGTTGCCCTTAATTTACATTCCATTTATTATGTGTACTTATTATTTATATCCATTAACTGTAAAATGTATTCATGCAGTTTGCATACAAAAGTAATTGATCTACATTGTTTACTACCGATAAGAAATAACCTCATATTAAATGTGACATTACCTAAAAAGACCTCTGCTCTTTTCTGCGGCTGCTTTTCCAATTTCCTGACCCAATTTTTTCTTTTTTGGACATTCGCCTCTATCTGCACGAGAAAATCATATACATAAACAGAGTGTTCAAATGACTCACATGATAAACACTTGGAATGCTACTTCACTTGCTACTTTTATTCATCTGACATGCAAGTGGCATTCTACGTTTGACATAAACCATTATTGCTAAAATATTGTTGCAAAACAAGTTTCTCGCGTCGGAGTAACAATTCAATTGTGCACAGAGCCGCGTACCTTTCCCACAACGATTACAGGAGTTACGCCTGGCGAAGTTTATATTGGCACATCTGGAAAAGACGGGGAAAGTCAACAGATCATTATTCAATTGTAACGTAGGCGAGTCCCGATTTAAGAGTGATAAAAATCACGGCTACAAGGGGAGGAGAGGGGGGGGGGCGCGATCAAGGGTAGTTAGTTGCGAACTGGCAGCGAACGTGTTAAGACGTGTTTCGACACGAAGAATTTTTTGAAAGTTGCTGACGCAACCTACCGCATTTGTCCTACTTTATTCTTATTTCGCATTCACTTTCTCTTATTATCATCTACTTTTCCTACATTTGAAGTCTTGGCCGTATCGAACCCGCTGTGGGGATCGGGTGCTATTAACAAAAAGAAGAAGCGCGATCAAGGGTGCAAGACTACGTACTGTGAGTCGGGGCAGACCCAGTCGCCGTCGTTGACGCCGCGCTGATTCTCGTCGTCGATCTTGCCGTCCATCTCGCCGTACGGGCGATCGGTGCCGCGTTGCCTCCGCTTCCGCCTCCGTGTCGTGCTTCCCTTCCTGCGTGGACCTTGTGCCTAACCTACCAGAAATCCGCGGACGGTGGACGAGCGACGTGTCACTCTCCTCCGCCACCAACGTATCTCAGCGGCCCCACTGTCGACAATCCACTATCGCGACTACTGCATTCCGCGGTGCAGTGCGAACCGGTCCGGTCTATCGAGCGGCGGTGCCTACGGCAAGTGGCGGATATCAGTCGCGAGACCGTCGTTGTGGACGTACGTACGCGGGTCCATGCAAATCGGACGAGCGCGCCGTGATGTCTGGCGCAGTATGTCGCGCACGGGCCGCGTAGCGCTGCCGAGTAAGGGTCGGCATCCTATCTCCGGGTCTCGCGGAATCCCCTACCTACGTCCTCCCTGAGCTCGCAAATCCTCTATTATTTTTCCATCTAAATGCGATGCGCGAATTCCCTGCATCGCTGCACGTCGCCCCCCGGATCCGCATGAAAAATGTATCAATATTATATAATTTATATATAATGTAAGTATTACACATTCATATGTATATCCCAGCCAACATAGAATATTGTAATACAGCAATATTGCAACGTTCCAATTATGTTTTGGTGAAATGTTCTAGGTTAGCTGCGTATGAGTAAAATGAAATATATCTTCGTTACAGATTCTAATATTATAATTTCTATATTATTCTAAAAGATTTGTAATATTATATATCCTGCAATACATATATTCTACATTTTACCTTCATACTTGTTTTATACAAATATAATTACATATCATATACATTATGAATACATGTAATCCCGTGTAATCATCTCTCAATTCAACGAGTGAATTGTAGTTCATTCAAGAGGTCTCGTGCGGAATACGATATCATTACACCGTAATGCAAATATTTCTCATGAATTTTTCCATGTATCTCTCAGCGGAAGAGATTTATTTACGACTTACTTACAAAGAGGCCTTGAAGGCAATTTCCAACGTTTCTCAGCATTTTAAAGGAACAAATCCACTATTGATTCTGCTAGTTCTTTCCCTTCTCGTTCGAGCGACCGAATCTAAATCTCTCTTGATTTTGCAGGGGACAGACGCCTGGCTTGCTGTCTCTTTTTTTTCTTCTCCCTCCATGCGGCCTATTTTTGTAGGAAGTGATTGACATTTCCTGGAAGAATTAAAAGTGTCAAATGATTGCAGACAGACAACGGACCCCCCCCCCCCCGGGGACTGAGTGACCATAGTCCGTTTTGACCAAAGTAATTTATTTGTTTCATTAAAAACTTAGATGTTGGAATGCGACTTCTACACGTGTGACGGGTATAATATGTAAAACTAAACGCTACGATATTTATATTTATAACTATATGCTTATTTCTTTACGATTCCTCACTGGTCAACGCAAATATATATCGTGTATATGAGATAATAGAATAATAGCCGTTGCTACATACACGTATGCATACGTTGTACGTATGTATATGTATGTGTGTGTGTGTATATATATATATATACACACACACATACATTGTTCAATAGCGATAATCAAACCTTCAATGCGCTAACTACCGCGTGCTGTTCCCTCCTCCCGCTACATTGATTTCTCCTTTACAAGCGAACGTTCGATCATCGAGTCGGGACGCAAGACGCACACAAGATGCAAAGAGCGAGAGACAAGCGGAGAGGAAAATACTACGCTGTGAGTTACTCCCCGTCCAGAGATACTCTTCTTGCCAAGTTTGTCGGGTTGTCTAAGATCGTGCCATTCCAATTGTTAACATCAACTGATTTTGAAACTGTACAATGGAAATGTACGAGAATATTCGTGAGAACTAATCTTCGATGCAACGCCTCTTTCACTTTTCTCTTTTTCAGCTCTGCGATTAAATATCCTAACGTCGCTCTTTGCGTCCTGTCCCGTCATTTCGTTCACGTCCTGACCCGTTGTCGCATTGCACAATATATATATATA
>JAJVSH010000018.1:406946-558965 GCA_021460005.1 Tetramorium alpestre | reverse complement strand
GAGCACAAAAAATATTTTACAAAAGTTGTATGATACTTACATGCACAATATGTTCAATTGGTTCCTTAGCAGTTTTTACTACATCATTGTTGCAATGATCTGGACTTCCTGCATCACATTAATTCCACTTAATAATGCATAATAAATCTTATATTACAATTTTATAATTGTTATATAACATATAATTAGAAGAGTATAGTTCCATGAGAATGATTAACTAATCAATAAATATTCAAGTTTAATTTTGATCTTTATCTCGCTTCTATGTTTTGGTTTTATATGAAGTTGGAAAATGGAAGAAAGGAGGAAAGGAATATGAGATAAATATGATAATTTATTTTTGAAATGTTTCAATTATATAAAATAGGTATGAAATATAACAACTTCCATATATAAAATATAACAAATTTAAAACTTCTGTTATTCTTCTATGGAAAAAAATATTTTCCTTTCAAAAGCAATCATTAAACTTAATTTTTGTTTCTGCATTGACAATAAAAACTGACCATTTTTCCCTTTATGCTATTTTATAAAAAATAAATAAAAATATACAAAAATATGATAGCATTTTAATCAAATATACATAATTATTATTAATTTGAAAACAATTATAGTCAGTTCAATTTGCTCTTACATTAACTCTGTATAAAAAAAAATAAAAGTCTACTATTTTGTACATTAACATAATGTATACACACAGAAAAATATTATTCTACAGAGGAGAAAAGCAATTACTTCTATTATTTTGTTTATGTAATAATTTTCTTCAGCAGAGATACATATTTTCTTAATAAAAGTTTAAGATATACTCGTCACAAGTTTTAAATGTTTTAAAAAATGTGATGCTTACGATAACTTTATGATAAATTTATAATTTATGATAAATTTATGATATATAATCTTACTAAATATTTAGAACAAGTATATTTACTCATAGGTAGTATATATTTTTCTGTGTGTACAAGTCAATTCTCATTTTCTGTCCATTTTTATTCAGACTTTTATAAATCTAAAATAAAGAACTTTGCTCATTTTGTGTTAATCAAGTCCAGTCATCAATCATATATAATTTTGTAGATAATAATATATAAAAAAAATTTTTAGATCTTTAAATCCCGGAAGTCTTGACCTCTTAAAGATAACATTTTATTCATTTGATGATTCACCATCAGAACTGTTCAAAATGATTAATGTTATTGCTATTCTCAGAAAAATATCTGTATACTATCAGAAGTTATCCTTTCAGGGTTGCCCTGTATCAATGGCTGAAACTTTTCAACTGATACTCGTATGTTTTCCTCCTGGAAAGTATTGTTATAACATGACTGATTCTTTTTGCTATAATGATGTAATAAATTGGTAAAATTTAATCAAATATGAAACTAAGAACTTAGTCAAACACAAGAAGATGTCTTGAATGCAAAAAGAAATTTTTAGGACAAAATAAATACAAGAATTCTGAGAATTATGTTCAACTATAAAATAAAAAATCGTAAAATGATTAAAAGCGTAAAAACATAAATAATAAAATGAATACATTTTATAAATTAACATTGATAAAGTCCTAATTGATCGACGGGTGTTTCTTCCTTCCTTCCTTTNGCATCTATAAATTTTCAATTCTCTCACAATATTCTATTTGAAATATTCTGGACTCGATTAGCTCAAAACTCTTCTGAAAATCTGAAGTTCTTTGGAATAAATATAAATATAATATTATTAATATAAACAAACTATAAATATCCCTCAACAACAATTTTTTTAGTAACTGCGGCTTACAAATACAAATGTTATATATCGTCAAACGTACCACAAATTAATTTCAATTGTTACTCAATTATCTGTATTAATGTTATCTGTATTAAATATATATTCTATATATTAGAATATCAAAATGCAAAGCCTTTACACTTAGCTGTCAGGCTACTAGGATAAGTGCATCTTGACATTTCGAGAGAAACAGAAATCGAGAAGCTATCAGCCGTGTGAAAACAAGTTGTACGAGCTACGCGCGACAACGGACAACACGGAAGGGGATTACCGTCTGGCTCTCCCGGAAGACAAGCGGTGTCGTCCAGGTCACTATCATGACGAGACATGCTGCGCCGCTGGGGGGACGACTGGTGCGTTTCGTTGTCGGGTTCGCTGCTCGCGACCAGGTCGGCCACATCACCAGACGAGCTTGCGAGGCCCGTGTCTCTCCGTAACGCGTGCCCTTCCGTGTTCGCGTGAGACGGTGACGCTACAGGGAGACCCGTGGGCGTCCTCGGCGAATTACGCGCGGGATCGTGCGCGCGGCGATCTGCCTCCTCGACGCCGGGGCGCGACGCCGTCCCGGATGACGTAACAGACACTGCTGCGCTCCCAATTGACTCGGTCGCCCGTTCGCTCGTATTATTTACATCACATCCTACGTTTGACACGATACCCGCACCGTCCTCGGATGCCATCTTGGTTCCGTGAGCGACATCCCGGACGCAACGATACTACGCGGCCGCCGATTGGCGATCACGTTTGCCGGCGGCGGCGCGCGCCGCCCGCCATTCGCCCGCGCCGACGTCAAAGAGTGGGGTCCGCGCCAGTGGACGGGGCGGTTTTATCAGCGCGACGGGCATTTTTATCCGCCGGAATCTTCGATTTCCGAACCTCGCGTTTTCCGCCAAACTTTTCGATTTCGTCGCGTCACGCTGATGATGGCAATTGACGTGTGGGACTGAAAGCGTGAGGATCGCGTATCACTTCCGGCTGCCCCGGGGTCCATGCTCGAAAGCCACGCTTTCGAGCGTGCTTCGCGCGTTGGAACGAATAAGTCAGTGCCAATAATGAGAATTCACGAAAAGAAAATTCCTTTTGAATTTGCGATAATAATTCATTTTCACTCACGCGATTCTTTTTATCTAATTTTATTTTCTTCATGCCACGTCAATTTTCGAACATGTAATCTTTTTTTACAAGCTAACAAATCCGTAGACTTGAAATTTTAGGATTTCTTGAAATTACAATTCTTGGAATTTTTATTAGCGCCGTCTCTTACGTGGAAATACTTTTCTGGTACTTTTGTCGATTTCGGTGAACCTAAAATTTTGTCGATAATAACATGCTGGTAATTTTAATTTTAAAAAGATATTCTCGTTCCCAATCGCGCGTCAATTTTAACTTCAACAAGTATTCGGAATTCCCGATTCACTAAGCACTCATTGGCCGGTATAGTTACGAACACATGTCTACTCGCATCAGGGTGACTGCGACCAAGTTCCGATTAAATTAATCGCCGATTAATTCCNTTGTGACTAAATAGCTATTGGCTTATACAGTGAAATTGACCAATAGCTATGCTGGTTACAACGGAATTAATCGACGATTAGGTTAATCGGAACTGGTTGCAGTCACCCTCATGGTACTGACGGGAGCGTCCCGTTTGATCACATTGCAATTGACCACAGCCACTCACAGCGACCGGTGCCTAGGTATTTTCTGATGTACCGACCAATTGAAAGATTTTATTTTAATTTGACCAATTAGCAACGTGGTGTCAATCGGACTCCCTCGTTCTCACACACAGGTGGAAATACATGGCTATGCGAACGCCTATCTAGATGATTCGCGGCTCGTGGCCGCAGTTGCCTTGCGCGCCGCGCAGTGCGCACTCGGCATCGGCGTGACGAGACGAGAGGGCGAACGCGTACGGGAAATAAACACAGAGAGTGCGGCGTGTAGTAGTGGTGGCGAGAGAGCGCGCGTTTAAGGACCATGGCGTCGTCGAACAAGAAGGCCAAGGAGCTGGAGGATCCGGGCTCGGGCGAGGGAGACGCCCGGGACTACGACATCGAGATCCAGAAGACCCTCGAGGAGATCGACGGCTGTCAGAATCAAATCGATGGCCTGAACGAGAAGGCCAGCGACGAGATACTGGAGGTCGAGAAGAAGTATAACAAGCTGCGCAAGCCCTACTTCCAGAAGCGTAATGACATTATCAAGAGGATACCCAACTTCTGGGTCACCGCTGTATCCTTTTTCGCCGACGCCCCCCCCCCCCTCCCCCGACAAACCGTCAGATCTGCGCGCCGTTTTGACGTTTCGCGACGGTACCGGCGTCCGCCGGCGACCGCCGCCATCTTGCCTACTTGTGTACATGCGTAAGCGTGTGTAACCGCGTAGATGATTACGGCTTTTACGATTATGCTTTTTATGTCGCTCACCGGATTGACGCGGCAATCACCGCGGATTTGCCCTACTCCGTTTTCAGCCGGCGGTAATGCGCGACGCGATGTCGATCCTCCGAGATTCGATGTGCAAGTCAGGAACGTCGGGCGCGTAGGGATCTCTGAATTCCGACTTTTACTAATTACATAGATTGTTTCGAATGCTAAAATGATGGCTATTATATTTTTAGTGATTATTACTTATGTTATTTACGTTAATATTCTTCCTTATAAGAAGTTTAGTTTGTAAACAACAAAGAAATAGCAGAAATATTGGAGGAAGACGAGGAAGATGCCCTGAGATTCTTAAACAAATTAGAAGTTGAAGAATTCGAAGATATCAAATCTGGATATAGGATTAATTTTTACTTCGACGAGAATCCATATTTTGAAAATAATGTTTTAACTAAGGAATTTCATCTAGGATCTTCTGGTGAGCGCATTTTTTGTCAGCATTCCTTGGTTGTTAACTTGATAGAAAATCATAGAAAATCTTTTGATTACGTAATGACGTTTTAAAATATGTGCAATATGTAATTTAATCGAGTATCATAGCTGTGATGAATCTCCTGCTGTTTTGCAGGAGATCCAGCATCTCAAAGTACGTCTATCCGTTGGAAAGATGGTGCGGATTTAACAAAGAAAGCGAAAACCAAAGCACCGCTGAAAGGACGCAAAAGGCCACTCAAACACAGATCATTTTTCGATTGGTTCACGGATCATGGAGACCCATGCTCAGACGAGATAGCTGAACTAATTAAAGATGACATGTGGCCTAATCCATTGCAGGTAAATGCTTTAATGATACTTAAATGTACACGTGTCGATGCAGAAAAGATTATACATGCATTAATACGTTATTTCGTATAATTTGATGGGTTTTTAGTATTACCTGGCTCCAGATATAGACGTTGAGAATGGCATTGAGGGTGACGGTGAAGAATGTGAAAGCGAAGAGGAAGAGGAAGAGGAAGATGGCGCGGATGATGGCGATGAAGGAGGAGAAGGAGAGGAAGGAGATGACAGCATAGTGGTAGTCGAGGATGATGTTGACGAGGAGGATGATGAGGATGAGGCTGTGAATGACGAGGATGATGGTGTCAATGAAGAAGATGATCTTTTGGTGGACGATGAAGTAGATCGTGAAGGTAAGCAATAAAATAAACTGCGCGTTATATAAAACATTATTATATGATTTGTATGATATAGAGAGAAATCCATTTAATTGTTACAGAGGGGGAAGAACCTGAATAAAATCCAAGTTCGATTTCTGACATTGTACTCCACAAATGTCGTAAAGAGGAAAGAAAAGAGAGAAAAATGAATGAAACTGTGTGCACCGAATCAATCAAGAGCAGATAGTCTAGTGGACTGAAAATATGCCATATGAATAAATCTCAGGACACATTTTTTCTGAATATATGAATATATAGAAGCAGAATTTAGAGCATCTAGACCCTTTTGATTGAGAACCTATGTATAAAAACACAGCATTTGTTAAGATATATTGAAAGTGGTTTGAATGGAAAGGGGTCTAGATTGGATTAGATAGGTTCCACCATTGCACTAAACCTGTATCGGAACGTAATACGAATTCCTCAGTTATATTCATATGGCCTAGTCGTCGTTCCCTTAATAAAATATGCGACAGAAAAGTGTCCGCTTGGTTCTTAATATCGCGGATTTTATGGATAAGTTAGGATAAAATAGAACGAGGCACTAGGTGGGGAGTTCCATTTGCTTTCTCATGAAAATTCTTTAGCTCTAACTTCCAGAACGAGGTGTCTTAAATAGAATTTTTGAGAGTGACAATTGCATTTCCTTTTCTTCCGCACGTAAAGTACATGAATTTTTACACAATCATCTTATTGTTGATTAAAATTTGTAGAATATAAAGGTCCTTTGCTACTATCCGATTAATTTTACAATAACATGTTATCTACTGTGTGTGTACTCTGGAAAATAGTGATAAAAAATTATTAATAATTCGTAATTACTAATTTATTCAATTTATATCACTATACATGCAGATCGATAAACTATGTTTATTTTATTTTATTTTACTTTTTTAAATATAATTTTATTAATAGTATAATGTATAATTGAGAAATATCTATAGTGCCCCGTTTATAAGTTATACATAAAAAATTTACACTATTCATACACATATGATTATGATAGCTTATGATTTTGGCTATTATGTTACAATATTGTCCCAATAAACGAAAACACATAGATATATTGTATATATTTATGTATTATTACAAAACTTGCTCGCCGCTAACAGTTGTTTTGTTATCTTAATACTTTAGTCTGAATTTTACGAACTGATATTTGAGCGATACAGAAATATATATTGCTGTGCTCGAGGAATTATGTACAATTTTCGATAAAAAATTGCAATGTAAAATTGTGTATTTTATTACTCACGGATGAATGAGAATGTGCTCTGTATCGTAGTTCATTTTGATTATCATTAATTCTCCGTTGAATCGCAGTCATTCGAAGACATCAAGTTTAATGACGATATTTATGAACTTGTCACACTCAAAAAAAGAATATTTTCATTTTGTCACACCTCGTTTACGTTCTTCCACACTTCGTGTCACGATTTACTCATATAAAGTAAGTGTTTCGTGAACATTTCTCACATTTGATACATTACGTACTTCTAACGATGATTTCACTTTACAAAATTATCGAGTATTATGGCAAAGGTGAAATCAACATACAAAACTCGCGACGATACCCTTACGTCTTCTATGATCGTCACTAGAAGCGTCAGTAGAGGGAAAATAAGACACAAGTTATCGGTTACACATTCGCATCAGTAAACTGA
This sequence comes from Tetramorium alpestre, assembly GCA_021460005.1. Lineage (NCBI taxonomy): Eukaryota > Metazoa > Arthropoda > Insecta > Hymenoptera > Formicidae > Tetramorium > Tetramorium alpestre. The sequence continues at coordinate 551,924 of JAJVSH010000018.1, read as the reverse complement.
ATCTCGTTGATTATTCTACATTTGAAGCCTAGGAGAAGAAGAAACAAGTAATTACTACAACTCGAATAGAAAGCGCTCGTAGTCGATTTGATAAGATAAGCTGTAATTGTCTAATTTTAGAATAAAGTACAACAGCGATATTTTTTAATTAAGGATATATATACATATATATATATATATTCTCGTGTTGTTTTAGTATTCGGATACGGATCTGTCAGTATTTATTAGATTAATACGTGTTACTGCTAACATGTGTGAGAAAAGAAAATATTGTCAAAATTATAGAAATAATAAGACCAATAAGATTCGTATTTTACCATTAGACACTTGTGTGTTTATGTATCATTATATTCATTATACCTATTGATTTCGATTCGTTGCGTCTTATGTGAGAAAGGATGATTATCCGGCTCCTCTCGGGAGCGGCGAGTTGTAATAAATTTTTTATCATGCATTCTCTCACAGAGATACTGTCCGAATTCGAGTGTGCGAAAATTGCTCTCTTTTTTTTCTTTGCCGCATGAAGAATAGATAAATGTGTCAGCGAGGACACGAGAGAGTCAAGTGTAAACCTTCACGTCGGATGACGTGTTCGTGTTACGCAATCACGCAATAGATCAACCGAATAAAGTTGCCACTTTGAGATATAAATTTGGGTTTTTATATTGTCCATTAGTCTCGTAGATCTTTATCTATTCGCGTGCACGATATTCCACGCTTATCGCGAATAATATTTAATTACATTACTACAGTTTATTTCACGGTAATAATTTGATAATTAGATTGTCGTAGGACAACTTTAACATCACAGAATTTCAAAGATCTTTTGATCTTTTTACACGAGATTGACAATCGTGGTTGGATTCGTGGGAGCCGTGATAGCATAACTGTCGAAACGCGGAACAGGAAGCGGTCGACCAAATAAACTCATCCTCGGCCCCTACGAGGCGCGTTAACCGCACGTCTCTTTTTTTTTCCCTTCCCAGTGGATTGTCAAATTCTTTACTTTTTACATCGACACGCGTGATCGTGATCACGCAGCATCGTCGCCTCGTTCGCCGCGTGGCCCTGTTACGAGCAGCAGACCGAGCACATGCAGAGCCCAGGCCGCGGCAAAAAAGCACCACTTTAGACTCGCTAAGCCGCTAACGGCGGAACCTCGAGGACGATGCGTGTGCTGCTGGTGGCTTCTGAAATGCGGCATTTTTTCACAACGCGCGACTCTGTGAACCAGGGTGTTACGTATATGTCAGCGTCAATGTCGCTGCTACGACGACGACGGCGAACCGATACTCTGCGTCCCGGATAAGAACGCAGAGATCTACAATCTACACATAAACAAAAGCGGAGTTTGAATTGACGATTAAATTTAAAAGTCAATATCTTCGAAATAAAATTGCCAACATTAAATATTCATAATGCATAATTTTCTCAAGTTTTTCTCTCGATCCCTTCTGAGAATTTCACAAAATTTTTTGGTAGAAGAATAGGGTCTTGTAGAGATTATAGAGATTTGTCATTAATAGGAAGTAGTGTCATCATTTAAAAAATGATTTGTGTAGATTATAAATTTTCCCTCGTTGAGATTTCGAGGCAACATACGATTCGATGGGTGGTACGAAATTTCGCGCGACAAGGGGGCCACTGTTGAGGAAGCCGCGGCAAAAAAAGCTGCTTTGTGTCGCGGTGCGGAGGAGCAGAGCTGCGGAAGAAGTCACGAGAACAGCGAAGAACTCGAAGAATAAGCCGTGGGGCTGTCTCGCATTCGCGTTTTGTCTACAAAAGTTTACGCAAGCAAAAGTACATATTTATCCGATAAAGAGAAAGTATAGTTTGAGATCTGGCTTGATTGTTGATAACTTTTAGCAACAATATATATTTGAAACTATTTTTAATAAAGCCTAGGATTGATACTCGGAGTTTCTCATCAAATTGTTCCTGTTCAAGGCGCGAACGATTCGCCGACGATTTTAAAGATAATCGCGCTCGTCTGCCTCCGTTTCTGCCCGAATCGCGCTATTAATCACACACGGAGTCTGCGAGCGTATCACGCGTAAGTATTCCCGTATCTATCTAATGTGATAGAGGGAAAAAGAGAGAGCGAGAGAGAAAGACGGCGGACTTGTCGTGCTACGCAACAGTGTGTTGCGCGTAGAAGGAGGGAGGATGAGGACGAAGGGTAGAAGGAGAGACTCGGGACCTGCGAGGGAGATGTACAAAGGTTCAGATGACAAAACCGAAGTGCTGGCGTACCAAATGCTTCAATGTAAGCTGAGCGCTCGTCCGAGGCGCATCCGAGCGAAACTTCCTCGAGGCGGTCGCACGTTTTGAAAAAAAAAATAGTGATAAAAGAGAACCAATAGGTCGAGTTGACAATTTCTTCGCGAAAGAAGAAAAATTTTCATTCGCCCTACGACCGGCGCGAAAAGTCGCGTGAGCTTAATAATACAGCGGTGTCCGATCGATGAGGAAAGATGGCACATTACATCGATCTCGCTGCGTCCTTTATTATCCTTCTCCTGATGGTCCACCTGGAGCAGCTGGTCCTGCACAAAGGAGGTATCGTTCGTAATTCGACTAACGATTAAATTCCCGATCAAGTCGCTAGAATTGATTCGCTCAAAATGTTTCAAGACAATTTAATTCATTACTATTCGATGCTTTCACGCAAGATATTGGAAGAGGAGCAAATAGTTTCTAGCTTACTTAATTTTAACTTTTCCAATATTTTGCATTTTTAACATAACAAGTTTTTACTTTTGTATAAAAATTGTATGGCTTTTACTTTAAACTGAAATAAACTTCAACCTTTAGAACATTTATAATGAAAATTAATGTCGTAGAAGAAATTCTCCAAAAATTTTTTAGAAATTTTGTTTTAATTTAATTACGTAAATTACGTTTTTCTTGGGTGAAATTATCGAGTCGCTGATATTCGCAATAGACTAAATTTCATTGCGTCACGACGATGCGCAATGTATATACGGACGTTAAGCAAATCATCTTATTAGTTAGTTTCTCCATTGACCTAGGCTTATTTGCGCACGCGAAATACTATGAATTGATATTTCAACACTTCGAGGCAGTTCCACGAAGTGAAGTTCAACCGCCAATATTCTAAAGATATCGATAATTGTTTTAAGTGGGCGACATGGGCGCAGGCAAAATTTTTCTTCAGAGGAGCATTACCTTTTCTATACATACAAATTGTTATATCACGCGAAACATTTTGTCGAGATTTTACGTGTAACGTTGCTTTCTTTCTTCCGTTATCATAAATGAGAGATTTCTATGCAACCTTTTATGCTCGTGTAAAATTCAACATTAATTCCAGACATTCTTTACAGCCTTCGGCACGTTTTATACATTATCGAAAAGGATAAATGATTGCCCGACGCCCATGGTGGTTTCGTGCACACGTCGCGTCGATTGATATAAATTAATTTTCGCATTATATGTAGATCGGACGCATTGAAGAACAATTGAGATCGTGAAAGCCGCTATTGGAGCATCTCGGAGCTCTTCGCAGAAACTGTTTGCGCGCTAGATCGCTATATTTTAGAGATAAAATTCGCGACTCGCATCTATATCAGTGAGAAAACACACGATGTCTAGGAAGAACGACGTTTTGACGCTTTTCGCTCTTATCAATGTGCAAAGCGCATTTTTTTCTACACTAGTTTCTCTCATACATTTCCTCGATAGACATTCGTAAATCTGTTCATAATTTTGTACGAATCGAAAAGCGAAAGGAAGATTCCACTTTTCTTTTGTCAAGCGTTTTTGTGTCCTCCGTTAGAATTTCGCAATAATGCAAATAAGATATACAGAATTTTTATGCGAAGGATTGGGAAAGTGATAAGCTCGAGAAAAATCAGAGCATTTGACCTAGATATGCTTACCATCTCGTTCTTCTGGAATTAATTTACAGCGCGCAAAGATATAAATGCAAGACATTTCAAGTTCTTTCACGAAGCCCTGCGCGTATATTTATTCTCGATTCGCTTTACTGTTCACAAAGAATTTAAATTTCTATATATACATTTAATTTAATTAAAATGTTTAAAGAGATATATGTTGACATTAAATTAATACTATAAATACGACAATGTAATAATTTCATTTGCTTTCCCGAGCAAATTTGCACGCCTCGCTTATTTTTTATCGCCCGAAATAGCGCTCGTTGTCGAGGGAAGAATGGAGGCTCAGTTCGAGAAATGCTGCGGCCTTGGCACGTCTTGGGCTCGGGAGGGTCTTAGGTGCGAGAAGTTCACTGGGCCCGTGACCGGAGTGCCGAGGGTGGAGCAGGGCCTCTGCCTGGAGGCGGTAGACATTTGCTGTGTACGGGCCTACCACGAGCTGCAATGCGAAAAGGGAAAAGCCGACGCGCGCAAAGGTCTGGCCTGCGTGACGGGCACGACGTTGCAAGGAGCGGCGAAGACGCCCGGTCGCGGCGACTATCATCGCGACTGTTGCGAGGCCTGCAAGCTAGGTGACTTGTTTAATTTATAATTTAATTACGTCAAGAACACTTAACGAGCTTCCTCCTCAGCGAAATTCGAATAAACCGAGGTAGAACAAGAAATCGCAAAGATATCGAAATGACTCCAAAATGTCATTATTATGTCATTTTATCGTAGCGTTATTTTGATGTCAATATGTCATTATAATTTTTGTAATTATAATTTTATCTGGGAACTCGTGTATATCGATTATCCCCGACGAGCGTTGTATCAATGTGTCATCAGGTATCCTCACGGGATCTATGGGGCAAGGATGCTCCTTCAAGAGCTTCTCGTTTGGCATTCCTTGGGACCCCGCGTTCTTGGAGTGCTGTCACGAAGCGTCACCGAGCTCCACGACGGTTCTCACGAGTGAATTCTCAACCGAAAGCTCGACCGAGACCGACCTAGACTTCTCGTCATCGTCCTCGTCATCATCCTCGCCAACGTCCTCGTATTCGCCGTCGCCGTCGTCCTCGCCCTCACCATCATCGTCGCTGTCACCGTCGCCGTCGTCATCGCCATCCTCATCATCGCCTTCTTCTTCATCTATTTCATCCTCGTCCACATCATCGGATGATCCGTCCTCTACATCGCCGGAATCCACGCCGTATTCGATACCAACTCCAGGTGACGTACAATTTGCATAAAAAATATATAATTTACTATATATAATTATAAAGTCTTTCCTACTTCTTTCTGTTATTACAAACGACAAAAGTTATGTACTACAAATAAAAATCTATCTGCAAGTAAAATCGCTCTGTGAATATATATATATATATATATATATATATATATATATATATATATTTAATTGAGCGTCGCGTTCTTTAAGCGTACAGCATCCGAGGAGAAATATCGACGTACTCGTAACTTCCCCCCTTTTTTCATAGCCAGTGTGCGAGCGCGACTTTAAATCACAGCGTTCTGATTCACAGAGGTAGACGATATCTGTCAACTCATGAAAGGCATGCTCTGCTCTGACATTTGCGTCCCGACGCAGGGCTCGTATCGCTGCGAGTGCCGCGAAGGCTTCACTTTGTTGGAGGACGAAAAGACTTGCAAGCAGAATCCACCGATCGACAGGTATGAATAATATAGATATTTTTATTGGATGGAAGAACGTATTTGTGTGATTGTCATTTCAGTTAATTATTGGCAATTAATACCGCAAACTCTGCGAATGAAAGGCCAGTCTTGTCACCTTACACTGAGAAAAAAGTATACCTAATTTTGGCCCAACCATAATTTTATAATATTTCTAATAATAAATATGATTAACTTAACTATATCATTATGTTATTATGTTCACCATAATTATGTTAACCATAATTATCGTCAAAAATATTATAAAATTGTGATTGAGGCCAAAAGTAACTATATCTTTCTCTCAGTGTAGAAGCGCCGTTTATCGTTAACATTGAAAATATTAATAGTCAAATCTCCGCTTTTAGATGCAGGCCGACCCATCCTTGCGAGCATCGCTGTACCGACAACGGGGTGGCTATCGTGTGTAGCTGTAATCCAGGATACGACTTGGCCAAGGACGGACATTCGTGCATTGCGAGATCACCGAGGACGAAAAAGATGCCAAACAAAGACAAGGATGACGATTCACCGTTATGTCCGTCGGGCTATCGTTATAACGCCATCAATCAGGTGTGCGACGGTACGTATAATTTAAGAAAATGTAAAACGCTCGCGTGCAGGTAAGGGAATAACGTTTATTTTTTAACGCGATAACGGAAGCACATCGTTCTCGTTTACTAATATAACTAATGTTCTCGTCCACATGTTTCATGTTTCTCGTGTACTGCAATATCGCGTCGATTGTATCGCTGTATATTTGCTGGGGCACTGTTATCTCAGTCTCGTATCTCGCTTAAATTATGCAAATTGCGATCGAGTCCGTATCTACTTTTTTTTTTTATTATTATTGTTCTGCGAAATTAATTTTTGTTCACTCGCGCTATGTTGCTTGTTTCTGCGATCGAGCGTTCGATTTTCGCATATGATCGTCACTTTTCGCGCGTCGATCCACCGATCAGACGTGGACGAGTGTCTGGAGCGCAATGTGTGTCCCGGCGGAGGGTGCCAGAATACCGTAGGATCGTACATTTGCATCAGGGAGAAGTCCGCAAAAAATGCACCCTACGAAGCTTGCCCTCCAGGCTACGAGTGGCAGTCACACACAGGTGTATGCGCAGGTAACAAGAAGCGCGATCTTTCCATAATGCATTGTTAAAACGAATATGTGAATATCACACACTTTTTAAAAATTCACACTGAAAAAAGATTCTGGTTAAAAACGGACGAATCAGAAAAATCTTGTTGGATTAATAAAATATTAAATTCTGGTTATTATAAGTTATAAAGGATTGAGTTCTATTATAATAATCAGAATATTTTATCAATCCTACATAGAAAAAAACATTAATCTCAAATCAACAATATTAGTTTCATATATAGGCAAAAATATAAAAACTTGTTTAAAGATTTTGATAATCTTAAACAGACAATAACTTACTCACATAAAAAAATTTTGTTTTTGTTTAAAATTATCAAAATCTTAAAAGAAGATTTTATATTTTTGCGTATATATGAAACTAATATTGTTGATTTGAGATTAATGTTTTTTTCTGTGTACAAGATTTTCTGTACAAGATTCGTCCATTTTTAACCAGAATTTTTTTTCAATGCACACTCATAGATGTCTTAAAACGGGGAACACACATCACACGCAAAAAGTGTGTGTGAATGTGTGATATTCACACATTCGTTTTAACAGTGAGTTATCTTCTCCATCAAGTTGCAAATCAATATTATTATTGCGCGTTTGTTTTCCAGATATCGACGAGTGTGCCGTCTTGTCAGCTCCCTGTGCCGCCGATAAGCCGTTCTGCGTGAACACGCAGGGTAGTTACGCGTGCCTGGAGATGACCGGGGTGAAGTCCTGCCCCGCGGGATTCAAGTTCGACAAAGCATTGCAGTTATGCAAGGGTAATATATTTATACGAACGTTCGGTCAATTGGTGCCGAATCAATTTGCGAGTATGGTGAAAGGATGAATTTTTCTTCGGAAAATCGTCCCTCTTTACTCATTTCTCTCGCTTATTTGTTAATCAGACGTGGACGAGTGCGCGGAAGATATACACAGCTGTTTAGCAGATGTCGAGCAATGTCGAAACACCGAGGGTGCTTACGAGTGTGATATGAAATGCGGGAAAGGATTCACGTATAGTATCGGCCTGGGTGCCTGCGTCGGTGAGTTTTCCATTTGCCGTCTCGATGATTTTTAATGAATCTTTATTATGACGCATGTAACGGCTATCGCTTTTCGACTAATTGTAAGTTAATTTTTATATTAAATTTCGAATTAAAATTCCCAGTCTTTGTACCAGGTGAATGCATGCATGCACGTGCATCTCGCGACTATCACTATTTTCTTTCTTTGATAAGATTGATCGAATGATCGTGGAAAATGTTATGGGTTACCTTGAGTTCGATTCCACGATCTGATTCCGCATGCCACGCTTCATCCCCGTATCTTTCATGCATGTGAGTAATAAAGTAAATAAAGTTAATTTTGATAACGTATGCAATCATGATTGCTTAACATACAATAGAAATTATATGAGTGCACTGCTGAATTAATAGCGTTAAGATTTCAAAAATTGAAACTTTAGATATAATTATACTTTTAATAAATTAATACAAAACTTTCATTGTTTTCTTTTTTCAAAAATAAATAGTTTACTGTAATTATATGTGTTTTCTTTTAGACATAGACGAGTGCATCGAGTCGAGCAACCCTTGTCCCGATCCCAGCACGATATGCGTTAACACGGAGGGAGCGTATGAATGTACAAAGACATCGACTAGTCCTTTTTCGGTCCTTCCAATTGACAAGAGTCTTTCCGATCACAAAAAGAATGTGCAATCGGGTTTACGGATAACTTGTTCCGCGGGATACAAACCCTCTAACGATTCCGGAATAGCGCGGTGTATCGACGTCGACGAGTGTAATGAACGATTGCATTCCTGCGAGTTTGACGAGCAGTGTGTTAACGAAATCGGTAGTTACAGGTGCGAAATCCTATGATATTTCAATGATATAAATTCAAAGGAGGAATTTATTTTAATAGATTATTTTATTGAAAAAAATAGATGTATCCCAGTTGAAAACAAGGACACGTCTATCACTCAGAAGACCAATCACGATCAACGCGATGACCGATTTAGCAGAGGATCTAAATTAGAAGGAACGAGCATTCCGTCGGTCACGAATGAAGTCGAGGATTGCGGCGGCGGTTATTTTTTTGATAGAAAATCTGGCCGCTGTATCGGTAATTATTACTTATTTCTACATATCAAAATCTTGTTTTGTATTATTATTGAAGATCACAATAATCATTTTGATAATTTACATGTTGCAGATGTCGACGAATGTGCCAATGAAATAGCGACTTGCAGCGCAGGCGAGCGTTGCGTGAACATGGAAGGCGGCTATCGTTGTTCTCCAATATGTCCACCCGGTTTCCGGCTACGTAACATTTCGCGGTTGACGAACAAGGTCGAAGAAGTTTGCGAGGACATCAACGAATGCTTGCTCGGTTTGCATACCTGCAACAGTCAAACTCATTACTGCGTTAATACGAATGGCTCTTACGTTTGCGGAACATTAACTACTACCACCAGTGCCGTCGAGTCGACGATTAACAGCACGACAAGAAGACCGTTCATTGGTTCGCGCTACAACAAAGTACAGGTGCTTGCAATTCCACGAGTTATTGGATTACGTCGAAAATTATCTTGCGAGAATGTGTACTGTTCGTAAAAAAATTGTCTCTTTAACTTAATGTCTAATTTTATGCCCTAGAACACGGATCGTTACTGGTCTACCGAACCCTGTAGAATGGGGTACAGGAGAGACGCGAGTACAGGCTACTGCGTGGACATAAATGAATGCGCGGTCGGTCCGGGATGTCGAGATCACGAGAGATGCACAAATACCCCCGGTGGCTACGATTGCTCGCCCCTTTGCACCACTGGCTGGTACTTCAGCACGACGACGAAGAGCTGTCAGGACGTGGACGAGTGCTTGTTAGGCAGGCACGATTGTCCTCAGACTACGCATAGGTGCGAGTCTTTAATTTAATATAATGTAGGGTGCTACACAGATCGCGTGTTCTTTTTTTTTTTAATAATTACGTGACAATCGGTACTTTTCTTTTGACGTTACTTTCTAGCGATTAATACTCAAAGTATCCACGAACATTGATTCGCAGATGCATCAACACCAACGGATCTTTCATTTGCGAGTTGATACCGCCCTGCGGCCGCGGCTACAGACGAGCCTTCAACGGCACCTGCCTGGACATCGACGAGTGCTCCGAGAGCCTACACAACTGTCGGCTCAATTTGCATCAATACTGCGTGAATAAAGACGGTGGCTTCGAGTGTTTGACCAGACTGCCCTCCTGCTCGTCCGGATATCAGTATTCTTTAGGCACTCGACGATGCGAAGACATCGACGAGTGTCTAACTGGGCAGTACAGCTGTGACGCGAGATTCTCCGAGAGATGCGTCAACCTGCCGGGTACATACAGGTGCGCGAAATTTTTCTTTTCTACACAAAATTTATTGGCTATCCTGTTTCGAGTTTTATACTAGGTAAATGCAATAAAACGGAAATTAAAAAATACCTTGCAGGTGCGAGAGACCTTCTCCTACTCGTCAACGCCAACGACCGGCTTGTCCTTCCGGCTATAGGTATCATCCTGATTTTCGCAGGTGTACAGGTAGATCTAATAATCGTTATAAAATTTGTTATTTCTTTAAAATTAAGTCATTCATATATAAATTGTAGAAATGTTAATAAAAATACATGTATATTCTTGAGACTATTCGCATTCTTTCCTATTCTTTTTAGTTACGTTTTGTGAACTTACGTTTTGTAATACTCTATTAACAATTTCAGATATATTTTGTATTTTCAGAACTCACCAGAGCGATATCAAGCTCAGGTTGACTAATTGGCGCATGTTCGATTAATTCCTCGCGATGCATGGGTAAATTATGCTGTTCCCATAGACTTTCGACATGCACGATTAGTCACAAATATTATTTATGATTGTTTACGTTTTTATTCCGTCGATTATGGTTGTGTTTTATATGTATGTGTAGTTCTACATTATTTTAATTGCTTTTATCAATGTTTTTATCAGAGATCTAATTTAAAAGAGCTTAAATGTCTGTTTTGTAAGAAAATAATAACGCTTTTCCATTTAATCAACCTTAATTAATTAATATTTAATATTTAATTTTAAAAAAACCTAATTGCTTTAATATGAAGGAGAAGATACCGTCGACTCTTGTTATTCAAAATACTTGAAATTATAGACATTGACGAGTGTGCGGAAAGGCTGGACACATGCGGCGACGAGCTCTGCTATAATCAACCGGGTGGTTATAGCTGCGCGAAGCCGCCCGTTCCGATACCCAGAAAACCGTCCACGACGGCGATGCCGGCATCGATGAACCAAAAGTGTATGCGCGGCACCAGATTCGTGAGGAATCGCGGCTGCGTCGACGTCAACGAATGCAGGGAACTCGAGGATGCTTGCAGCAGCAACGAGGAGTGCCTCAATACCGTAGGCAGCTACACGTGCACCTGCAAGACCGGTTTCAGGCGCGATAATCTGACGCAGGCCTGCGTCGATATCAACGAGTGTCAGTTGCAGGTAAGGGGACAAGGACGACGACGAATAACGACGCGAGACTCTCCGGACGCTCGCGCGATGTGACATTTATGAATCTGGAGAAAAATATGAAAATATTGTGACATTTCGCGCGTCGAATCGAAGAAGATAAATTAAATTATGTCAGGTTTGCGTTATCTTAATGAGGAATTTCTCTCTGTCAATTTTAATATTTGAAGAACGACTGCCTACCGACGCAGCGATGCGACAACACGATCGGCAGCTACACGTGCACGCGTTTCCTACCCTGCGGAACCGGATACACTCTGAACGCCGCGACGGAGATCTGCGAGGACGACGACGAGTGCGGTCTGGGCAGCCACGACTGCGGGCCCGGATATCAGTGCAGAAACACCCTAGGCTCCTATCGCTGCGATCGCATCCCACGTATACCGACTCCGCAGNCGCGCACCTTGCCGATGACGACGACGACGATGAGGATCGGGACGATCACGACGACGACGACGCCATCATCGTTGACCCCGGCCGGTCCTTGGCCGAATTGCCCGCACGGCTTCGAGTCCGGCTCCAGCGGCAAATGCGTGGACATCGATGAGTGTGAGAGAACGCCCAATCCCTGCGCTAGGTCCATGCAAATGTGCATCAACACTCTGGGGTCTTACAGGTACGCGCGTAAAATTGCCGCTCGACAGAGAAGCAGCGATTGTATGCGGAGAAATTTTACAGATGCGCGTCCAGGGTGATCTGCGGGCCCGGTTACACTCTGGACCCCGTGTCCGGGCAGTACTGCGTCGACATAGACGAGTGTCGGGAGGGAACGCACGAGTGCGGCAAGGGTCAGACCTGCGAGAACCGGCAAGGCGGGTACCACTGCATCTGCCCGCCCGGTCACGCGGCCGGGCCTAACAACGACTGCGTTGACATCGACGAGTGCAGCATCTACGGTAGTAACATCTGCGGATTGAACAGCCGCTGCGAGAACAGCATCGGCTCTTACAAGTGCCTGTGCGGGGAGGGCTTCGAAAATGTTGGAGGTTCCTCCGGTGTCTGCCAAGTGAGGCCGTACTTGTGCAATTTGGATAGATAATATCCCGAAATGTTCTCATCTCGAAACGTAATCGCAATTTCTTTTCCAGGACGTTGACGAGTGTCAGCGAACGCCGGGACTCTGTCAGCACGTGTGCCTGAACGTGTGGGGCAGTTACAGATGCGGATGCGAAGCTGGATTCAGGCTAAACGCCGATAACCGCTCGTGCAGCGACATTGACGAGTGCACGGAATTCAAGGACAATCATCTCTGCATCGGCATCTGCGAGAACACGCCGGGAAGCTATGCGTGCAAGTGTCCCGAGGGATACAGGCTCGGTATCGATGGTCGAACGTGTCAAGGTGATAAATTCTACGTATACAGAAGAAAATAATCAAATAATAATATAAAAAAATGAAGATATTTTGAAAATCAATTACGGTGGTATGCATTCCTGTATCAACGCCGTCGCGCGAATCGATGAGATGGAAAGTGAGAGCCTGTTTACGTGAGTCACGGTGTCGTAGCTTCGCGATCGAGGCACGCGCTCTACCTACTTTATCCCGCAGTTGAAACGGCGGTGCAATTTGTACTTGACCCGTTTGCCGGCGAACTGGAGCATCAGCTCGGGTCACCGGCGCACGAACACGCTCTCTCACAATCTCCTCGATCTCGTGCAATCACGACATTGTCGGCGGTCACGATACCGCCACGTGCTGCAACGTACTTAATTGTCTTCTATGTATGTGTTCGCAGACATCGACGAGTGCGCGACCGGTCAGGTTTGCAGGGAGCCGGACGAGATGTGCCAGAACACGCGCGGGAGTTTCCGTTGTAACCGGATAAACTGTCCCTCGGGATACCATCGGGATCCCATGAGGAAAAAGTAATGATTGGATTTGAGATAATAGATTCAATTTTCTCTAATTTAAATTTCTGTCGCTTCACTGAAAAAAAATTCTGGTTAAAAACGGACGAATCGGAAAAATCTTATAGGATTGATCAAATATTCTGATTATTATAATTATAAAGTAGTTCTATTATTGAGTCCTATTATTAACATAATAAGCAGAATATTTGATAAATCCTACAAGATTTTCTGATTTGTCCATATTTAATCAGAATTTTTTTTTTTAGTGTTTTGATGGCTCTTTTGATATCGAGCTAATTTCGAAATTTATATATAGATAATTACTTGATTTACTTAATGATAAAACCAGAAATAACCCGCTCGCGATTTCAGTCGCTGCGTACGATCCTCGAGGTATTGCCACGTGAATGATCTGGCTTGCCTTCGGTCGCCCTCGCATTTCTCCTACAACTTCATCACCTTCGTGAGCATGCTACCGATCCCGTCCACCGGTCAGCTGGAGCTGTTCACTATGAGGGGAACGCATCAGCCCGAGTCGACGATACAATTCACCATGGCATTGGTGGACGTGCGCGCACCACCGGGTGTCGCACGTGCCACGGAGTCCTGTTTCGCTTTGAAGAGACCGGCGCCGTCACAGGCGGTCCTGGTGCTGACGCGCATAATTCCGGGACCGCAGGAGATCGAGCTGGATCTCAGCATGGAGATTTATCACGATGCCACGTTCATCGGAAGCGCCGTCGCTAAGATCTTCATTTTCGTTTCGCAATACGAATTCTGAGAAAGCTCTTCGAGCGGAGGTAAGGTAGAGATGAATGGAGACGGAAGTCGAGATCGTAAAGTAAAGTGATGTAATTTAGAGGCACACTTAATTGCCCGATTTACGTGATTGCCTCTTCTTCCATAGCGGTACTGTAATCGTAAGAGCAACAAGAATTACATCCTCAAATCATCTTGTTCTACGTGATAATTTCNTAAAAATGTGAAATCTTTTATCTTTTATCTTTTTACCTGTTATTACAGTTTGTCGAATGAAATTTCTGTTTCATTAAATAATACGAATATTTTTCGCCAAGAAATTGCATTCATATAATTAACATTTTGATCAACGCACATTTTTAAGATTAACAGATTCTTCATTGTTTGCTCACATTTTTTAAACTAAATATTAAAATAAATATATATACGCGCTAACATTTCGATCGTAGACATGTAAAAAGAACGAGTTAAATGTATATAGAATCTTGTAAGTTAACATATGTGAAGGATTTAAACCTGGAATAAACTTACGTTAGATGAAATTTGCAATAATTTCCAAGCCCACGCTTGATTCTTTATCAAAATCGCAGCTTTATTAAATATGTTTCACTAGCGACATTCTCCTCCCTTTAACTTACACGGTCCGCTGTTCATAATCGGAACAACGCCTATTACTTCGAATCTAACGCTTTACTTCTCCTTCATAGAAGACGAATAAAGCAACAAATCTGAGATCCTTATAGTGTTAATTGCCGCTTCGTTGCATGAAACGCGCGTTAACATGTAATGTACATATATAAAAGACCTCGATAAAAAATAAAATATAATATCACTGCGCGTTTATATACGACGACAATCGTCGCCGTGTTGGATGCGGATAACGAACGCGCACCCGTGGTGCAGCGAATTATTACTAATAAGAGTGATTTATTAATTATATTAAAAATAATCGCGGTCACTGTCGCGACGGCGACTATTATCCTCGATAGTGGACGAGAGCGGTAGCATAATAAATCAGATTATAATCGTGATAAAATAATATCAATAATCATATAATTGTAATAGTAATAACAATATTAATCTAAATAAAGCGACAACTATGATAGCGGTATTAATGTACACACGATAACAGGAAATAGAACAATTCGGGGGGGACGCAATGCGCGCGACACGCCGGAGAAATGCATATACAAATATATCGCGTCGCTCAGAAATTTTCTCGGCATGATGCATCGGTGATGCTGTATCCCAATGCGTTACGAGAGAACGCGGGATCATGGGAAATTTCATCGACGACATATGCGGTTTCGAAGCGTTCGCGCGTCGTCAATATAACGTGTAATATCTAGGACGCAAATGATCTTTCACGAGGTTCCACGGCGAGCCGTCTTATTCGCCTAATTGGTCCTAGATGCATGTACCAATTCCAACTGGCAAGACAAGTAGGAAAACGAGATTAAGCGCCAACGCCCGCGGCAAAACAATTGCACGATTGCGCGAAGAGGCATCCGGACCCGGCATTCGTCCAGCCGAGAGAGAGGCTCTTCCCGTGAAATCAACTACCACGTGTCTCTGCGGTAATCTCCAGCAGAATAGCACGACGAACTTCCAACAAGCGTACGCGTAAACGCAACTAATAAATAGTATAACTATAAACGTAACAGCCTGGATACAGCGGCAACGCGTAACAACGATGGCAGTGACACTCGTCGCTCGTCCCTCGTTAGATTCTAGAAAAAGGAGCGTTGACTAGGATTTGCTAAGAATTTAATTCGGGGCTTCCTCTCTGTGCCCTTGCGGCCGAGTAACGCGCGCGGCGAGATCTTGCGGGCCGATTTTAAGTACTCGATGGCAAACAATGAGAGAGATGCGTGACGATATCGTTTTACAAAACACACTTGTCGCTATAAAATAATACAAAACTATAAAGGATAAAAGAAGAAACTGAATATAGAACTATGAGAGAACAAGAATCGACTGACTCCTCTAAAAAAAACTATCTTGTTTTTTTTAAATAACGCGGAGCATTCTATTTATACTATTTAAACGCGTTTCGATAAATCTTTTTACTTTTGCAAACACGCGCTTATCACACGCCAGATATTGATCCCTTCCAGCATTCTACAATTTCATATCTCAGTATCGTAAGAGAGCACAATTTTTTTAACAGTCCGAAAGGTATTTCGAGAGAGAACGTACGCGAAAACCTTCGTAGACTTTCTTGTGTTAGTTGAGCTATTATTCTTCTTTACACATATTCAACGTCAAGAACGTTAAGACTGTTTGGCTTTTCCTCCCACACGTAATTCGGTACAGGCAACGCGGTGTCTTAACAACGAATCGCAAAGTGGAGCTCAGATTTCGATAACAGCGTGCTTTCGGCGGAGAGAGGGTTTTACTTTACGTGGAAAAATTCCCGTTGTTCCGAACGACGCTACACCCTGCACGCCGCATGACCGCGAATGTGTAATAAAACTATACTCGATTTATCCGATGAAACTAATCTACCGGATGTCAATTACTTACTCGATATATAGGCACTGAACTATAGGGAGATCTGCGCCGTGAAAAATAAATATACTAACAGCTACCTGTGTGCTACCTATTTAACAGAGGTAGTAGCAATGCAGTTGACACTCTTCTAATTGTGACCGTCTTGCGTTCCGTGAAAAGTATCACCGGACATATGTATCTCGTACAACTAGTTACGACGTTCATATCACATTAATCTCGATAAGTTTCCGCCGACAATGACTCTCGCGCGAGAGATTGCGAGATCCGCGTGTAAAAATGCCGCTGTGCGTAAAAATAGTGCGTAGCTAGTTCTCTCGGGATTTCAGGTGTGTTTCTGCTCAGGTAATGCTTTATCGGACGTAATATCGATTCAAGAGGAACAGCTCTATCTATTTGGACTCGCGAAACGTCATCGTTGCGACGATGGCAGGCTGACCGATTACTCACTAATCTAGCTAATCTTCAATCACGTGGAAAAATTAATATTTTCCTCCGAGGAGATCCGCCGAAATGGGCTTTCGGACGACCTCCGTTGGTTTCGTGGAAACAACGTGCGGATTTATAAATCAACTCGGAAGCACTCGCATCGCGCGGTCTTTCGCGAGACACACCTTCTCGCGGACTTGTACACATGACATTCTTATTTACGACCCCCCCCCCTCTTATCCCCCCAGAAATGCTGCGCATAACGGTACGTACCGTGACGTACTTGCTCCGCCGCTATTTCCTTAAATCCTTATCCTGAGCGAGAAAGAGAGAGACAAACGGGCGTGTTTCTCTGTTTCTCTCGTCGTAGTAATTAAAATTAAAAAAAAAATTCGACCGTAGTAATTAATAATTATCGACTTTTTGCATAGCTGAGGAATTTTATCATTGTCATCCAACTGCCACTTTATAGAGAAGAACAAGTTGCCCGGGTAGGAGCTAAAACAGGTATCTGAGAGATCTCGTTGCTATTTCGGCCGTCTGGGCGTTTCTCGAGGGAACCGCGGCGCGCGTCCTCCGAGGACCCAGCGGCGATCATCAAGCAATCGTGTTGTTGTCCAGCTCGGCGAACTCGCGCGTCACCTTGCAGACGTAGTAGAGACGCTCGTAGAGGTCCGGGGTACAGCCAAAGTCACGCAGGTCGTTCAGCCAATAGGAGGACGCGTGTCGACCCGTGTCGATGTAAGTGATCAGGTAGCCCTTTCCTCCCGCGGTCTCCTGCGATACCACCATCTTCGTGTGGTCCACGAAGAAGTTCACTTGCAGGAGTGGTACCGTTAGCTCCATCACGATCGCCTTGTCCGTACGCAGCCACCGTCTCATTCGCGGCACGCAAGCGTTTTTCGACTGCGTCGGCGGCGGCCGGTATTTTTTCAGCTCACCACCTAGGCACACATTAACACGCGGAGTTACGTCAACGTTTTGCTCGTTAGCCTTAGGCCACGCCTCTATAATAGCCTGGCACAAATGGTTCTCGTTGTGATAATATTATTTTGCACTTGGAAGATAAAAGTGTTCGAGCCATAATTGAGTTTCTTCCGTTTAAAGAAATAAAAATGTTTTGTGCGTAGTATTATAATATGTTATAAGAAAATAAAATATAATCAAACTCACCTTCTGTCAAAAAGTCGTCCATATATTCGGTAAAATGACGGAGTAAGTCGAGCTTCTTTTGCAGCGGCGTCGGAACGTCCTTCTCTCGGTGATATCGCGTCACCTCGTCGTCGGTCGTCATATATTCCACTCTTCTGTATTAATATTATAAATTTAATAATAAATTGCAATTCTGTGAAAAAAGTTGCATGACACATTACTTCTCGTTGATTTCCCTCGATATTTACCTTCTATCGTGAGTGTAGCTGATCTTCGTGTTGTCGTTGAAGAGAACGCCAACCGACCTGTCGGAGAGCTGGAAGCCCAGTCCGTATTTGTTCGAGTAATCGATCCATTTGGTGACGAAGAGCGGCACTATGTCCTCTACGGTTGGTGGATTGCACGCGTTATTCCGCTTCATTTCCGGCACGCACGCCTCTAGCGCGCGATGCATCTGCACGCTTTGCGCCACGAGGCCGGTTTTCTTGTGATCCGGACAGAGCACGCTGCTGAGCCGCTGCCGGAATCGCGGTAGTTTGGGTAACTTTCTGAGCCAGCTGGATACCTTGGATTCCTTCTGCAGACTTTTTTGCGAGCGATTCAGCACTTGCTGTGACTGCGGTTGCGCCTGCTGAGTCGGAATCGATTGTTGCTGGTAGCGCAGCGACGCGTCAGGGTAAACGAGGCTCTGCTGCCACATCTGAAATTTCATGACTTTTATAAAGAAGGTCTGCCGAGTAGATCTGTTGAAAATCTTCCAGATGAATCATCGAGTCTTTCACCTGTGCCTTGACTTCCGAATTCCTGGCGACCGTGGACATCGAGGACGGCGAGGAGGGTGGCTCGATGATCGACGCCGGTGGCATTTGATAGCAGCAGGTGTGGGGTAAAGACGCAGGCACGTACTCCTTGGTGAGATACGCGTGCTCCTTCACCCTCTCCAAGCTCGGCCGCAGCTCGGGATTGGATTGCAGCAGCCACCTGATCAAGTCCTGGCCGCTTCTGCTCGCGATACTGTCGTCGACCTCGCGATAATGATTGTTACAGATCCTGGCGTAGGTCTCCTTGAGCGTGGCCGTGTCGAAAGGGGGTTGCCCTACCAGCAGGGCGTACAATATACAGCCCAACGCCCAAACATCCGCCTCGTAACTGTACGCTTGCTTGTACAGCACTTCCGGAGCGATGTAGTTTGGCGTGCCGCATATCGTCCTGTAGATACAAATCGACTACATGCTACCACGTTTTGTTGACGCTGCTAGTTGCCTGTATTTAGACGAGCGCGTCCATCGGGCCTAACAATCGTTTCAGAGCGCCGGAAAAGGGGGGAGTCTTCGGTGTTTATATGTTTTCATCGAGGAGAATAGCTAAGGCGTTACAAAGATAGCGATAACAAAAAGGGATCGTGAGATCCCATCCACATGCAATTATTTGTTTTCATTACATTGTGCTTCTTTCTCTCCACAAACCTTGTGATTAATTTATATTTACGATTATAAAACAAATAAAATTCTTAATGCGAAGGAGAAACATGTTTACTGTGACGCAAGTTATACTGGATCTTACACTCGTCGACGCTGGCCGTCGGGTCTGGTCGCCAGCCCGAAGTCGCCAATCTTGACGATCATCCGGTCCGATAGGAACATGTTGCCCGGCTTCAGGTCCCGGTGAACAACTTTCTGCGAGTGGATGTACGCGACGCCGGTCACCATTTGCTTCATGTAGTAACGCGCTTCCGGTTCCGTGACTTTGCCACGGTACTTCAGCACGTGCATCAAGCTCTAGAGAAGAAGAGTAGATGGTATTTTATCCGGGCAGCTTACTGCTTCGCACGTAGTTTAGTGACGTGCAGAAAGTCGCCTGACGGAAGACGGAAGAATAACGCGATAAAACGTGGCGAGAGCTATACTTATGGTCTTTTTATATTTGCCTCATTCTCTTTGTGTTTCGATCTTATAATCTTTGCGGATGATATAATGAACTGTCGTAAACGTGAAATTACGAAATTTCACGAAAGTAACCATATTGAGAAGAAGATCGTGTAATGGCCACCTATAGATCCTTCGAAAGGAGTGCAAATAATCGAAAAGAAAGCGTTTCCTGTCAGGAAGATAGTCGTCTCGAATGCGTGGAATGCGTCTTTTTGAAGAAAACGGGCGGTTTTACGTTTTTTTTCGCGTTACTCTGCAGAGTGCGTGTCGCTTCATTTGGAAGGAAGTGCCCGCGAATTATCTGCGAACCGGTAGAAATGTGTTTTGGGAAAGCGCATCTATATTTTTCTCGCCATTCACAATAAACTCGCTAACTTGTGATGGACATTAAGTCTTTAAAACGTAAGCTTTCGGCGAAACGAGATGACTTTACGAGGCTGTTTTGCAACAAACGCAACAAGGAAACGTCAAAAAATTTTTCCCGTTAAACATTTACGAGATGTGAAATATTTTTTTACGAGTTTCTCGAAACTGCGAGTCGCCAGCGTTTCAACGCGCGTCTCTTTTTATAACGCGTTATTACCGCTTTCGCTGTAGATTAACATTAACGTTTTTAAGGAATTCCCGATAGAGATTTTTTTATCATTTAAGTCGTTAATCAAGCAATCCTTTCGCGCAGCGGACGGAGATGAGACTCGCGTTTGCCAAGGCGATTGAGCGGGAGAGCGAGGATAATCAAACGATTAGTGGACGCTTCGTCGCATCCTAACGGTACAAACAGGTCGGCAGATCAACCATGAAGAGTGCAAGTGCCGCTCTCTTTCCGGCGAGATGGAAATACACACGGCCGTTCGTAGATAGATACGACGGGTCCATAATTGTTTCTCGGCTACGGCGTGCAGAATGACTTGGACACGTCGATTTAAGTCGCGCAGGTGTTGCACGGCGGTATAGAGATAGGCTGGAACTTGGAAAACGACTTGAGAGAGGGAGAGAATGACGAACAAAGATGTTAAAGACGCGCGAGTGCAGAACGAGAGATAAAATAAGAGAACGGCGCTCTTTATCGCTGCTCCAGGTGTCAATACTTGTCGGCGGTTTAAATAATTTACGAGACGACGGCCGAGCAGCGATATGAATGCCGGTCATAAATGTGGAAAGGTAGAATTGCGAAATTTTTCTTGCGAATGCGCGGAACGCGTGGTAGGGAACAATAAAACTGGTAAGGCAAGTAGGAGACATACGATACCTTTCGTGGGCAGGCCTCTAGGAGCATGTACACGTTGAGATTGTCCTCGAAGTAGTGATGCATCTGCACGACGTTTACGTGATTCAGCTCCTTGTGGATCATGATCTCACGCGCGATCTGCGAATGGCGTAAACGCATTATTCAGCGAAATAAATATAGATACGCGCGATTTTTCGCTAAACGCACCTTTTGCATGTGGATCCTCTGCATCCGATTCTTCGGGATAATCTTGCAAGCGTACTGATTTCCGTTACTAACGTCAGTCATTAGGTAGACCCTCGCAAAGCCACCCTAAAAAGTGAAAAATAAATTGTTAACTTTTAATCGACATTAATATTGGCTTTTTTTATAATAATAATAATAGGAATAAAATGGTAAAAATGCCTTCAAAACGCCATAATTCCGTGAAAAAAAATCGTACGACATTCTAGTACGATGTCTAGAACGGTCCTCGATAAATTAAATTATTAAAAATAAAAATAAATGTTAATAATGAACTAGTCCTAGGTGAACATGCAAAGTCCCGGAAAAAATATGCCAAAATTTGAAAAACGGCATAATGTTCCGAAATTCATAATTCCGAAATGTAACAATGTCCTAAAAAATTATATCTATAATTTCTCATTTTTACTCCTTCTTTAAAATAATGATTTTCCGGAATTCTATATGTTTACCCAGCAGTACTCTCGCGATATGACTCCCGAAAGGATCAGATTGCACAAACGACAGAACGCGATCCTTATCGATTTCGTCTCTGGCAACAACGTGATCCATCTCTCGCGGAAAAGGATAGGAGCCGCGTTCTGCTTCCGAGTCCTAGAAATCTCGGACTGGATCCTAAGAATTTCTCCTCGATCATCCGTCGATGGCTACAGTGAAAGGTTCTCTCCGCGCGGCCGCTTTCGGTCTTAAAGTAATCTTCGGAAATTATCGTTTATTACCTGCGCGGCGCAGTCGGAGGAATGAAAGAAGAAAGTGAAGGGAATTTCTTTTTACGGGACGTCATTCTTTTCGCGGCTTTTGACAATTATGGGAGTCTTCCGAACGGCACAGTACGTGATAGATCGCAAACGTATCGGTGATGGAAGAGTCGCATTGTTTGCCAAAGATTATGTTTTCAATCTTACAACGCTTCAAGTACGATTATACTTCGTTGTAAATCGGCATAGGTACATTCACCCTGTTTCCCCTTCTCTATTAAAATCCTCTCAACAATGCGCCCACGAAAAAACTGTAAATTCGACGCGGCTCCGTTCTCCAAAATAGCTCGTCGCAACTCTGGCGCGAGAACAAACGATCGCGAGAACATTTACGTCGTCTCACGGTGGGAAAGGGTGGGCCCGCTGCCAGAGTAATTCTTGCGAAAATATCCCAAACGAGTTGCGAGACGCGTAAGTCGCGTAACACGCGCGTCGCGACGACGGCGTCACGCAATTGGAATTATCTCGCATTCGTATTCCCGTATTTAGGGCCAAATGCGTCGGCCCGATCACGTCAGCGACGGCCCGCCACCGTCTGCACGCGATCCTCGCGTATTCGGGCAAGACCCCGGGAGATAAAAATGGGGCAGAGCTAAAACGCGTGGCCTAGATGACGGCCGAGACCGCGAGTCGAACGAGCGGCTTTCGTGCCGGTCGACGTGACCCAGGCCAGGCCGTCCTCCTCATTCCCTCGTCCTTGCCTTGTATTTCGGCGATAATCCGCCGCGTGTTTATGTATATATCCGGTGCGCAACGAGCACACGGCACGAGAGTTCGCCCCCTTCGTACGTTATGGCCAAGCCGTTCGTTTATCTTTAAATATCACCGGCGACGACTAAAAATATACCCCCGCACGCGTGCACGCGCTTTGTGCACGCGCGGTTAAATGGACTGTTGACAAAAACTCCCCCGAGCCTTGTCCCCGTTTTGCGTTTCGCTCCTCGGGATCGGGACCGCACCGCGTCTCGTCGGAATTAGCGCAGTAAGAATGGGGTGAAGAATATACTCAATTTGAGTCACTTTTAACTATTCCATCCCTGGTGAAAATAAAATTTGGAGCGTAAGTCGGACGTAAGAGAAGGGTGATAGAAGCGTGAACAAAATGTCTAGGAAGCGAAAATTCAAACACCGGAGCGTAAAAGAAGCGTTAAAATTTTTTTACGCTTCTTTTACGCTCCGGTGTTTCAATTTTCGCTTCCTAGACGTTTTGTTCACGCTTATACCACCCTTCCTTTACATTCGATTTACGCTCCAAATTTTATTTTCACCAGGGATAGGTCGCCACTGCTTCTACTCAATATTTCATTAATTTTGACTAAAAGGAAGGTAAAATTTTGACTAACGTGGAAGTTAAATTAAATAAATTAACAATATATTGAGTAAGACTTACTCAATATATCGCTAATTTTATCTCATTGTTTTAGTCAAATTAACCGAATATTGAGTAGGAGCAGTGGCAACCCATAGGAGTTTACAGTGCGAGTATTCTTTTCTCCGTGAAGCAATAAAGTTTCTGCTCTTTTTACAACGCTGGAGCATTTGGTTCCAAAGAAAACACTCGAGCTAAACGTTCCTTCCCCTCCGCCTCCCGTTAGACCGTCAGGCCGAAATGAAATTAATTAATCAATCGCCGGTACGATTCGGTGGCGAAGAAGTCGATTAATATGCGTACGTCATTTTCTCGATACGCCGGGAATCCGGCGTTCGCCTCGCGTGAGCGGCACGTCGCTCCACGCGAAGGACAGCGATCCGTTAACTTTGCTTGATTTCCCCGGCGGTCAGCTTGTCAAGGGCCGCGGCGCATCACGTCGCATCTCGCGCGCCGTCGTTCGTTGAGCGTGTCTCGCCGGCCGTCTCGGGGACGCTCCGAAACGAGCCCTCGAGGCCCTTCTCGGACGCGCCTCGACATCCCGCGAGGAAACGCGCCGAGCGCCGCGCCGCGCCGCGCCGACCGGTTTTCGCACGGCATGCAGTGCGTCATCGATTCGATTCCGGAGAAATAATCCCATTCACGCGCCATTCACTCCTCGCAATCGTCGTGGCATAATGGCATGCGCTCGCACTCGCGCCATTTCGAACCTGCGCGCAAAGGCCTCTACCGTTCGCCGCGGAATTTCCCGTCCGCGAAGCAGGCGAGAGGAGGCCGAGGTGCCACGACGATATACAAACGATATACGAATCGCTTTGTTCAAGCGCGGACAAGACGATTTCTCGTCGCACGAAAGTGTCGACGAAAAAAATCGCCGACTTTCCTCGCCAATTGGGACGCGCGTAAACGCGAGAATGAATTGATTTATCTGGGACGAGTTACGAGCGTTCGCGCCGCATATTAGTCGCGCGTATATCTGCTCGTAAAACGCGACGCGTCTAAATTTGGGAAAGCGCACGCACCCCCGCATCGCTTTCTTTCGCCCCGGGTGTTTTTAAACGAGGCCCTGACCTTCCGTTAATCTTTCCGGCTTATCAGCCGTGACGGGCGTCTTCTGCTTCGACGATCGATGCGCTTCATTCTTTCACGCCGAGAATATGCGCGCCGTTAGTCACATCCGGCAACCGTTACCATCGCAAAGCGATTGTTAGGGCGTGAGGTTGCCCAGCGAACTGTTCTATTCGGGTGGTCCAAAATGTTTCTCCGACGAGGCGGATTAGTAGACCGGAAAGAAAGCAAGAGGGGATTGGTTTTTTTTTTATTTAGATTAAGCAATCGCACGTGAACCGCCTCGACAAGTTTTGCAGCACGCCCACATTGCTAGAACAGCGGTAATTCGACGTGGCAATTTGCGGATAACAGCTCCCTTAACCCTAGTTAGAGCCAAGTAGCACCAAGACGCTTTCGGCGTTACGTCAGAAGCATTTTAATCCTAGAAGATGTAACAGTCAATTCGAGAACTGCGCATGATATGTTCCTTCCGCTATTCGGCGTAACGAGGGCAGGTTTCTAAATCGAGCTCGTCTTAAATTTTTCTTGATGCACATTATAACGTAGACCAAGAATTATTTAAATTATCCTGATTTATTCTGATTGAAGTATCCTAATTTAAATAAATTATTAATTTAACTAAATTCAATTGTGAATTATTTAAATTCAATTTTAGTCAACAAAGTTTTAAACACATCCTTTCTCTCAATGTCCTTTGATCCTTCATTATAAATACTGTTATTTACAATTAGTGAAATATATATTTATCCGATTTAATGTAAACTCGCCCTTTATGTTAAATTAATCAGAAAAAAGTTACATCTAAAGTTTAACGGCGCATAATCGCAAAATAAATGCATCAACAACGCTGAAACGATTAAACTACAGAAATTTAACTATAGCAATATTAGCAAATTAAATCGTTTTAATGAGCAGCGAGAGTAAGCGAAGATGAACAAAGTTGTGTAATTACCGGAAGGTTGGATGCTGGAATTAATATATATCTTTGTTTGAAATAAGTGGTTCACTTGAATTGTCGATTAAATTGCAAGCTTGTGGAATGCGAGGGTGGGAGGAGGAGCATATATAAAACGACAAATCTTTCGACATTTAACACGGTCTTTGGAGATGCACGTGCATAGAAAGATAGAGAAAGCTGGAACGGAGAAAAACGGTTTTGCAACACCTGCAAGATCCCGATGCTTTGTGAGGAGTACTCATTGTTCGACGTATGTAGACAGAAAAATCTACCTGCGACCCACAGAGATTTCCGAGGCACACGTGGACGATGGGATCTGTGCATTCTATAAATTCTCTCGCTAAATCGAGAACCTTAAGGAAGCTCTCTCTCTCTCTCTCTCTCTCTCTCTCTCTCGCCGGGGTTGCTCCGTATTGACCGTCGTAAATTTCAAAAGCCAAAGGTCGGAAAAATAAAATGCGACGAGATAGTAGATCTTAGATCTTGGCTGATCCCTCGGGGTTTTTCGACACCTTTTTCATTCGCTACGCAAAATTCAAACAGTTCGTGTAAACAGCCGTATTCACGTGTTTATACGTAGGTCGCGCGTGTGAGCTAGAGTTTGTAAGGAGAAAAGTGTAACACGTCACGAGTACGATAACGTATACCCGATACATTTGTTTTTCATGCGATTTAGCGTCCGTCAATTATACAAAGACTTCAGCAATCGCGTGATAAATAGTAAACACGCCCGAGAGTAAAATTGATTTAGTTCTCGCAGGCGCCACGGAAAGATCATCAAACTGGCGTACGGCCCGCTCCGTTTCGGGAGAGCCTCGTGTGTCTTCCTGGAAACACTCTGTTTATGTCTTTCACCAGTAGAAACGCTGACAGTTAAGATATCGCGGTCTGCTTAATTGCCAGTCAGATATTTGTATCAGTCGCTGCATTTCGCAACGCGCTCAAGGCGTTTTCTTCTCTCGGGGATGATTACTCGCAAATGACACGCCCTGTTTAAAAGGCCAACGCTTTATCGGCTGCTTTTTTTTTCTTTTTCTCTACGTGCGTC
Source organism: Tetramorium alpestre (assembly GCA_021460005.1). Classification (NCBI taxonomy): domain Eukaryota; kingdom Metazoa; phylum Arthropoda; class Insecta; order Hymenoptera; family Formicidae; genus Tetramorium; species Tetramorium alpestre. The sequence continues at coordinate 525,345 of JAJVSH010000018.1, read as the reverse complement.
GCGTAAAGTAGAGAACACTTAGATCGGAGAGAAAGAGAGAGAGAGAAAGAGAGAGACGCGCATTTCGTGCGCCAATGTCGTCCACTTTAAAGCCGAGCCGTTGAAGCGAGCGATTCGCATTACGATGACGCCGCTCGTACGTCCTCGCGAGTGGAATTAGCCGCGTACTTAAGCTGTGCAATTAAGTGCAACCGATGCAGCGCGATATAAATAAAGGGTGGCAAACGCGTCCGAGATCGGTTTATAGATAGACATTTTTATCACACAAAGGATAGTCCCATGCACATATGTATTTATAAATATATATATCTACATTTTTTTTTACATCTTTATAATCAACTTATAGTTTTGACGTAATATCGGATGATAAGGCATACCTATTACGCAAGAAAATGCGGCTGATTAATATTTACTGCGGGAGCGAAAGTTTAATATGACTTTAATACGGCTGACTTATTTCCGGTCAGTAGGGAAAATTGCTGTTTTTGCCCGTTAGATCCCGGACATATGTGGTAGCCGATGATGAAATCGCGTGGATAATCGTGCGTTATACTTTGTACCAGCGAGCGATCTCGCGAGGGCTAAAAAAGCGAGACGATCCAGAGATGAGAAAAGGCCAGGACGGAGAGAAAAAGCGAGAAAGAGACGCGAGAGGAAGAGGCCCATCCGTTGAGGTCTCATCCTCGCGGTTGCACCGACACGCAACCGCGAGCCAATCAGTGAAAGGCAGACGGAGATGTCATTGACTTGCGTGTGTATGCGCGCGAAGGGCGCGCACGTACGCTGCGTGCCTATTAGAAAGACGCGTAATGCGTGTGCTTCGGAGGCGCGTTAGATAAGCGACGGGCGCACTCTGTAATTCGTCACGACGCCCCTGTGGAAAGGAAAAAAACTGCGGCTTCGCGCGCCCCTTCTGTCGCATTCTTCATGGTTCAAGGATTTCGCGAAGCGAATAGAATCGTCACTCGTTATTTCTCACGATCCGCACTGGTACGGAACGGATCGTCTCCGCGCGACAGAAGCGAGAGCTACGTTCCAAGTATCGGCGGACTTTTATCGCCGGAATGGAAGACTTCGATAATTCTGACCGCATGAGTCGTGAGTCACTCCTCGTGAAGGATATTGGAAAACCCGAAAATCTAATCTTTGGCCCTTTTCACCGTTTTTTCCGCTCCGGAGAGTTGATAAATACCGGGATTGTAAGAGATCCTCCCGACACGATGTCCGCCACTATCGCGCGCCTAGAATCAAAACCGGACGCGTAAGTTCTTCATCGCTCGCGGGCCAACATTGTTCATGAGAAACGAGAGACAAATCGTGTACGGGGGAGGGGGAGAAAAGAGCAGGCAAGTATCTGTAGCATAAGTGGCGGCGATACAGATAAGCTCCCGCGTTAGCGGGCTCTTCGTCTCTGAACTGCAGGACGAAGAAAGGTGGTAACCGGTCGTGAATGATCGCGGCAACGACGTTACACACAATAAAAAAGTGTTCGCACCTTGGACGCGCTCGAAAGAAGTCGCGTACGACTCGCTCGTCCGCGTAAACGCCTATCCGATGTATTTGATCAACGCGGCTAATGGACCATTACTGGCGCTTTAGCGTTGACGATAGTACCGTTCGTAACCGTTACACCTCGTCCATTTGTGATTTATAGCAAACATGTAGTTGGCGTTCCCTCATAAATTCTCTCTTGATTTTTGACGAAAAATAATGAATAGAACTTTTTTAGATTGTTTCCATTTGTTACCTGAACTCGTGGTTAAAACTTGAAGCCAATTCTCTAACTTCACGAGTTAGTGTACTTCTAATTTTACATGTGTTCTTATGGGAAAACAGTAATAGTCTCTTTATATAAATAAAATAATAAAGAAGCAACGTTTCTAATATTCTGAAACTTTATTTGTAAGTAAATCAAACATTGAGCAACGTTTCTAAAAAAAGTTTAAATCGATTCACTATCTCATTACCGAGTTATTGATAAAAACACAATGCAAAGTTTCGAAAAAAGGGTGCAAAAGATGCATGTCAACTGCCGAATGCAAATATCATATATTTGTGATGCCCAAATATCATATTAAATGACATTGTTTAAGACATTTATATGACATCAGCACGTTTAATGCATATTTCAATCGTTAAAAGTATAGAATTTTATCAATTCCATATTGAAGTAACTTTCGACTAGGATTGTGTAGCCAGAACATCCTTAACAAAAAGATGTCATATATATAATATGTTGTGACTAATACAATAGTTGAAAAATCGTTCACGAAGCTACCCATATGCCTTTCGCGGCGACCGCAGCGGATGGAGAACTACCTGCGCGCGCCTCCGCGCAGCCTAAAGTGCAAACGTAGAAACCGGCAACCGGTTGCGAATAATCGAGATAGCGCCGAAGCGGCGGCCTCCGATGGAATACGGAAATATCAGAGGTGAGTTTTGATAAAGTATCGACCGCGCGCGGCGCGCATAACGGAAAGCCCGCGATTTCTAACACAAGATACGACGCGAGTGCGCGCGCGCTCGCGCGCGGGGTAACGCCCGAACGACCGGGTGCGAATAATCGGGATGACGAAACGACGACCGGTTTTCTCGAGAGCAAGAGGATACACACACGGTTTGAGACTGCATCCTCTGAAATTATCCCACCGAGGCGGCGGAGGCCGCGCGCGCGCTCGCGCGAGCTGCTAGGCCTTTTGTGGATCGCGATCGATCTCGTCGCGTGGACGTGAAGTATTTCTCTTTGTCGATCGATAACAGCCGACTTGTTTTCGGGGGGGGGGGTTGCATTAACATTACCGAGTGACATCTGCGGAAGTGATCGACGTTGCCGGGGCGAGAGTATCTTTTGTATCGCCGTTTGGGTTGCAATATGAGATCACCCGAATGGCATGCGAGCGAAATAAACGTCGGTGCCGCACAAGACGTAGCCTCTTGTGGATCGATCGATCGTCAAAATACTTGTCATACGTATCCCTCGCGATTACGAGCTAACGATCCGTTTGATTTGTGACGCAAGATCATCGCGCGGAATGATCTTTCGACGGCGGAGGGACACGTCACTAGGGAGAGATTGATGTCAGCGAGAGGATTTCTCTCTTCGCATCGGTATGGAAGGTTTTTTTTTCTTGCGAATCTGGCTGGATCGATCGCGAGTCGCGTGAACGCGCGATATTTCCTGCACGAACGGCGGACCGATAGCGGGTCGATCCGCATCGGTGCGCGCCGCCGATAGGCTCGGCGCTTTCCGCGTCCGCGTAAAATAAAGTACCGTGAAGATCGAGAATCCACGATTAACGGAGATTGGACGAGATCGTGGCGAGCGTGGCACGGGCGAAGTTCGAAGCAACGAGATCGATGTAACGAGACCGCCTCGGGGTGTGTCCCGAGTGTGTTGGCCGAATGGAGTTTACTCGCTGTAATGATAATCAGATAACTTGAACTTCCTGCTTCGGGCGAGTACGTGAGGGACGTGTATATCTGACAATGCGACGACATCTTTCTCGATTAGAGATACGAATAAAAAATGCATCTTATATCCGACTTGGAATTTATTCTTCTTCTTTCCCGTTCTTCCTTTATTTCATAAATGTTTCCGACTGTTCTACTAGGAATAATATTTTAAAATTAATATAGGTAGGCGTGACAGATAACTGGAATAAGGTGTTAAAAAAATAATATAGATACAGGAAGCTCATCTCATATGAGTAATATGGGCCATTGTAATGAATTCGCTGACATTATATAATCGCATTGAAAGGTAAAATAAATCTCCTTATGAATAAAAAATGAGTTCAGTGAATGACAAATTTTTCAGTTGTCAGCGATCTTAGGGGTCGTACACTGAGAGAAAAATATAGTTACTTTTGGACCTTTTTATAGTATTTCTAACCACCACCACAATTTTATAGTATTTCTAACAATAAATATGATTAATTTAACTATATGCATCATTACGTTAATCATAATTATCGTAAAAAATACTAAAAATAAAATTGTGGTTGAGTCCAAAAGTAACTATATTTTTCTTTCAGTGTACGCAATACAGCGACATAACGAAAAAGTTTCTCACATGCGCTTTTGCGATTGCCATTCAGAATTACTACAATCAAAAGTTATGCTCATTTCGAGAAAAATTGGAGAGGTCATCTGTCAAAATTGAATTAACCAAAAGTAATTAATTACAGATTTTAATATCCTGATACGAATGGAAATGTAATTGCTGTTGCATGTTGAAGCGTCGTTAATGGGAGATGTGTTAGATTAATGTATCGTCCTCCGTAACTGGCAATTTATAACTGTTGCGATTACCCAACAGTCGCTAACAATTTCTGATGTCTACAATTACAACCAGTCAGCCAGTTTGCCATTTGGACCGCATTGTTGGTCGACGACTCGAAAACAACGGTGACGCATTGTATATTTCGAGAGGCGATGATGAGCTTCCGTCGCATTATTCATGCAAACTAAAACAAAGCGCTGCGATTAGGAAACTCGGCCTTGACGAAGTCGTTGATCTTAAAGGCTACTGTCGATGTATTATGCATGATGCAGAGTCAATGACTCGACCGGACGCATCTCCGTCTTCGGCGGGAGAGGAATCGGTCGTCGGCGATGGAGCCGGCGAGACTTTAAATATCTCATTTTCGTGCCGTTCACGTACAAACTGTGCTGCATGCGCTACATGCGGTCCCGAAATCGCCTCGTTTCGTGCGCGAGTTCCACGGTTACATCACGCCGTGTCACATAAAGAAGAGAGAAAGACAGCACGGAAACCACCCTCCCTGAAAATTTTACAATTCGAGATAGCGTAGGCGGTGGAATTTGTGCGTCTCGCCGGGAAAAACGTTATCTCGAAACAAACTCGAGCGTCCGATGTCCTGTTTGCGCAGGATAATCCGGCGGAAGTGGCGAACTTTCTCCGATGTACCTTCGGTCCCTCGATTTCGGAGAGTTCTATATCTATCTTTGAACCGGATTCTGAATAATTTGGAGACGGAGAGATAGAGTCTCTCTGTTGGATCATCATTCTTCGGCGAACTCGTCGCCGACGTCGGTCATCGGTACCTCTCCGTCAGAATTCCCGGTATGCGAAAACGAGCGTCGTGTGACTCACCGCCTACGCTCCGCTTCTGCGTATAGCGGGGCTGCGCCCACGTTTCCGTGTAATGAAAAATTTTAATCCCGCGAGTCGCGATCCCCGGGCGAATTTTTTCTGCCCCCGGTCGATTCCACTCGACGCCGGAATCGCGACTCGTCTCGTATTAACTCGGTCATGCGTTATTTACTCCAGGAAGTTATTCGCGCCCAGGTCCCGAGTTGATTGTGCGAAAATTAAATCGCTTGGGTAAATTCCTGCCTATACATACGCGGCCGATGCGAGGCGGTTTACTCCCGCGGATTTTGCATAACGATGATTTATTCCGTCATTATGAAGAACGCGTGCGATTTCGCGATGGGAAATTAGAATATAATGGCGAGGCGGCGGAAAAATGCGCGAATAATCGCTGCCGGATAATCGCGTCCGCATCTCGCATCCCGGATCGATTCGACGCGACGCGACGCGACGATCGGCTTCTCCTTCCCTTCACACGTTCGTCTCCCTCCGGTGAGCGGTAATCAGCCGCAAACAAACTGTCGTTTTACGCCGGCAAAACAATAGGGATTATGCGGCGCCGCGATCAATCGCTGATTTACTGTCGTTTGATAGATTTTTAAAGAGCCTCGTGTGAGCGGGCACGCGTCTGATATGAAACGGTATCGAAAGGCGGGGGAAGGTGAGCAGCTCTGAAACGAGCCGTAACCCCGCGATTCCCACGTCCTCGTCGCGGGATGCCATTCCTTCGCCGCGAAAAACGGGATCTCGACAATGCGAGCCAACGTCAGGTGCGCTCACGCATCGCTCGCGCGCGAGCGCGCGCGCGGTCGTGGGGGAATTTATAAATACTCGTTACTCGAATCTCCGCAATTTGTCAGCTGTAAACAATGTAAATTAACGATCGCGCGAGCTCGTGTACCTTTCCTAAAAATTGTCCCTTGTAGTAGGCGTTCCCCTGCACGGGATCGACCACGTAGTCGCTCTCCTGCTCGGCGGAGTTGCTCCAAGAGGCGGACGTGGAGGGGCCTTGTTTCACGACGCCGGCCGTCGTCCTCGGCAGCGAGACCGGCGCGCTGCCGCCGAAGCGGCCGCCGCTCGTCGTCGAAGTGACATTGCTGCTCGTAGTGGTGACCACGTTGCTGGCCGACGTGGAGACGTCCTGCACCGGGTTGTTGTCGGTCCTCGAGGTCGACGGCTGCGCCGAGGAGGTCGCGTAGACGAGCGTGGAAGTCGGCGTTGCGGTCCGCGCCTCATCCTCGTTCCGGAACACTGCCGCGCCGCCGCCGCCGCCGATGTCCTTGAGAAGGTCCGCGGGGACGGCGGGGTAGACGACCTGCCGCGAAGACAGCTCGACCTCCGACGGCAGGGATGTGCCGTGCCGGCGGCTCCTTCGACGCACCAGGCTTTGCAGGGACGCCGAGCCCTTGGAGAAACCCTGACGCGCTCGGCCGTCCGGTACCGACCTGGTGCTGCCGGTCCCGGCCGAGTCGATCCGCCGCTTCGTGCATTCCGGCTCCGAGACGGTGCGGATAGTCTCGTCGAACTCCTCGCGGTACCTCGCGACTTGGCAGGTTGCCGTGATCTCAGCGGAGCGCAGCTCGACGCCACACATCGTCTCCGACAGCAGGCTGCGGCCGCTCATCGTCGCGTCGCGCGGTATGGCGCCCTGTACGTCGATCACGCTCGGCGGTAGCATCTTCGATGACGATCTCGGAGGATTTTACAGAGTCACCGCGTGAGCCTCGTCCCGCCCGTAGAGCTCGTGGAGTCGCCTCGTGCTCGTCATCGGCTTGACAGGAAAGCGTCGACCATCCGAGGGCCTCGCGGAAGGGATTTACATCTCGTCGCTACACATTCGGCTACGTGTCCGGCAGCTCGATGAAATGTCGTCGACGATTCGCAGCTTCTTCTCGCGGCTAGAGATGTACCCAGTGCCGTCATATCTAGATCGACGGCACGCGACGGGCGATTGTAAAGCGATTCCACGAGCTTCCCTCGGACGTCATTGACGTCACGACGCCGACGCGTCGAATCGACACGCTTATTCGGTACAGATCTAATAAGGAAGACGACTGCGACACTCGCGGGAACGGATATCGACGTCTAGCATCGACGCGTCGCCAGACAGGGATGTACATCCACGGTGCTGTTGGACGACGAGGGGGACGACCCGTTTCTCGCTCCCGTCGCACCTTCCGAGTCCGCCGTCATCAAGGTTGACATGTCACGTTTGTTTTTCGGAGCGGGACGGTCTGGTCTACCCCCGATGCGTGCGAGCGCCACGACGCACGTGCATCTCCGCGGGAGTCGCTCGATAGCTCGTAACTGCCCCTCTGGATGCTCTTCGAAGTTGCTCTTCGAGGTCGTCTCGTCGATCACTGTCGAATCGATGTTCCAGGATGCTATTCGCTTCGTGGTAAATCGAGGAAATCTTCCACGATCACGAAGAACCTTTTGTCACTCGACTTTTTGTACCGCGCTCCTTCACAAGTTTTTTTTGCGAATCCACGAGATACAGCTTCATGATCCAGAGTACTCCGGCAAAAGTGGTCTCTTTATATCCTTTTAAGCTCGCCCCGCGAGCTTCTCGACGACACACGAACTCGTTCCACTCGCGACGCTCCAGCCAGCTCGCCTCGACCCGTAGCTGGCGTACGACTCGTACGAGTCCGCTCGCCACTGCTCGCCGTTGCGCCGACCCGACGACCGACACCCTCTGCCTCCACTTCTTCTGCCCCCACCGTGGACAGAGCCAGGGGCGTACGATCGTATCGAGGGAAGAATCGAGACGAATCGCAGGGATCGTCCTTCTTCCAAATATTTTTTCAAATAATAATAGGAAGCCTTAAATTGTCAGGCTGGATCTCTTTTGTATAATTATAATTTCCTCACTGAAAAAAAATTCTGGGTAAACTTATAAAATCGCATTTAGTAATGCAATTTTTAAAATAGTTATTATTACCAAATATAATATATAATAATAATAATAAAACGTTTGATAATAATTATGACCATTTCATTTTTATAACATTATTTTATCATAATGACTTATATGTTTAGTTGAAACTATTTTACCAAGGTTCTTGGCAATTTTTATCAAGACTGGTTTATTATCATCAATCTTTTTTTAGTGTTCGAGTATATTTTTTGCACAGCCAACTTCGCGCCGTTACTAACGCGCCGGTCTTTAAAACGCAGTCTTAAGCTAAAGCTAGAATAAGCTCACAAATTAAAATTAATAATCAAGATTTTTTTTCACCACTGTCGCGGAAATCAATTTAAGGATATTTGCGTTCTATCGATTTACAGACGTCGCGGAAATTTTTGCACGTTCTATTTTCTTCATTTGCGAATTTCCAGTAAATAAATGTGAATAAACATGAAACAAAATGCGTCAATGATCTCGCGGAAGGATGAATGTAATAATACTGATAACGGAACGTAACGTTAGATAAGAGAACGACAACAAGTCGCGAGCGACGTCGCGTTGTCTCGCGATATTCGCGCGCCGAGGACAAGCGCGAGCGATTGTAAACGTGAAAAAGTACACCGAGGGAAGACGAGCGCGCCTCGGTTTTACTGAGGCACGCGAGTCGCGAGCCGCGTGCGATCGTACGAAAGTAGAATGCGCTGCGTGTGCACTTATGCACAACTCGTGCCCCTCCCGAAGCAGCGTGTGTGTAGCGTGGCAAACGCTAAACACCGCTAAGAATTCTGCGGCGCACCGTGAGAAAGCGCATTGTTTCTAGCACAAGTGAGCACGAAGGAAATACAAAGATCGGCGTGTACTCGCGTCTCCTCCTCGCCAACGGGGAGAGAAGTCGTTCGGCTGAATAAACCGCGTATGCGGTCGAAATAGCTAGAAAAGGCTGCTGTCGAAAGATACATCAATGTCAATCAAGGACAATCATGAAAGCGAATTCGTCTCACTAGGAAACCTTGAAATCTCTTTCTCTCTCTCTCTAACAATAAATACAACCCCTCGATTAAGTATAACTTGGACAAGTAATGCCGAATCGGTGAGATCTTGCGACCGTCATCGACGAAAAGACAAAATTAGTAGCGAGATGCCACTGTGGAGTTCGGAATCGCCAAGTAAACTCGCGTTATCACAGCAGGGAAGTCGCGGACGAAATGCATATTTCAATTAGAAATCTTGCGTAAGGCACACGAGTTGACTCGAGCATACATCGGTCGTAAACAAGATAGTTCGATATAAAATGCGACAAAAGAGAGAACGAATCGTGAAACAAATCCTCGTCACAGTGAGACAAGTCTGCCTCCCCCAAAAAACTGTTGAAATTTGATAATGTCCATTTCTACACTGAGAGAAAAATATATAGTTACTTTGGACCTCAACTTATGACACTATAATTTTATAATATTTCTAACACGAAATATGATTAACTTAACTATATGCATCGTTATATGTTAACCATAATTATCGTTAGAAATATTATAAAATTGTAGTTGAGGCCAAAAGTAACTATATTTTTCTCTCAGTGTACCAATACAGATTAACTTTAATCTCGGTTTAACTTACTTTTCATCTTTTTCTAGTTCTTAGGACTAAAAAAAAAAGATAGAAAGTAAGTTAAATCTAGATTAAAGTTAATCTGAATTGGTAGAAATATACATAAACGATACAACGATTCGAGATTATGACTTTTCGGGATTTTACACGTCTCGCCGCAATCTCGCACACTCGTTTCTCTTCGATCGCGAGGAGCGTCTTGGCGCGTTTCCGTCGCCAGCTGATCCTTCCTGAGAATCGAAACGTCCGCGTCTTCGTACGTTCCTGCCTGCGCTATTCGCTTCGTTGTCCCCGTGTCCAACCTGCCGTCTCCTTCACGCCCGTTCGCCCCGATTGCACTTTCTCTTTCCTTCTTCTCTCCCTCGTGCCGGCGCGGCGCGGCGCCCCGCCGCCGTCAAGCCATGGAACACGCATCGTTCCGTCATGCGTATTCGGTCATTCACACACGGTATACCTGTTCTAACATTTGAGATGCACTAAGTGCGTATCTAAATATAGGCGCGAGAATAGGAAAGGACGCTACGCCGGTCGTTTACTTTCGAAAGACCGGTGTGGATCTTGGATCTCTTGGAATCGGATCGATTTTGTGCTCGCGTTTCGAGCTCTCGTAGCGTTCGGTAGCGTCTTCGCTCACCAAGCGAATCGTCAATCATTCACGTGGTCACTGGTGGACGACGATTGAATCGAAGAAGCGTCGAAGGAGCTGACGTAGCGCGCGATGCACCGTCGCGTTAGATCGTGTTACTTATTCGTCGCGCCCGTTGGAGCGTTTGCGATTCAAATTCGCTGAATCGAAAGCGGCCGGCGATTACTGTCGCTTTTAATAACGTTTCTATCGTAAATTTTTTACTTTTAATAAACTAAAAGCTGCACGGGTACTTTCTAAAAGTACAATAAACAAAATTCTACTCCTATTCAAGTAAAGACCAAGGTCCGTGATTCGATCCCGGCCAGACCTAGTCTCGCGATTTTTCCTATTCGAAGTAAGTTGAAGAGATTCAATCTCCTTCTGGATGTTACAAGTGAAAAGGGTAAGACTCCGTGGTCCGCAAAAGTTTAAGGAGATTTATCCTCTCCTAGATTAATATGAAAGAAGAGTTAAAAAGCTCTATAAGATATATAAAGAGTTAAAGAGATTTATTCTCTTAAGAAAAAAAAAAGAATAGCGGTATTATAAATAAATAAATTGTAATTGTAATTGTAATTGCAGGTAAAGTTGTTAATTTTACTCTCCGATATGATCTAATGGCCACGATTCCTTTTTTTTCAAGGATTTCTTTTCTTTTCCTTTTGCGGACCATAGAATCATCCAGAAAGAGACTGAATCTCTTCAACCCACGTAGAAAAAATCGCGAGAGGCGATTTGGTCTAACTGAGATCAAACCTCGGTCTTTATTAAATCTCTACATCTTTTTAAGAGAGAAGGAGAGGAAACAAATTTTGATAATTTCCTTTGATAATGTTTATTTATTTCTACCAATGTTGATTAACTTTAATTTCTGTTTAACTAATCTTGTTTCTCTTTCCAATTCTTAAAATTAGAAAAAGAGAAGAAAGTAAGTTAAATAAAAATCAAAGTTAATCTACATTTCGGTAGAAATAGGCATAAGTCGGATTCGCCTGCGAAATGAAACATCTAATCATCGGGACGTCGTTTAAATTCCCATGTGGAACAAATGAATGTGAAATAACTCGTCGAAGGCCCGAGGGTCGAGCTCGTTAGATCTATAATTAGTCGTCATCGTCGTCGTCGCTCCGCGGTCGCTCGATAGAGTTCCATTATTCCCATCGAAAGGGCGGACAGTCCGGGCATCGGGTAGCGGGAAAGGACGGCGCGTCGCTGAAAATAGCATCGGGGCAAGTGCGAGGCGCGCGAATGGGACAAGTGCCGGCGAGATTATGGGGGCGCACCTGGCCGGTGTGCGGGTCTGGCGACTCTGGCAAATTCACCTAGTGACAACGACGACGGCGACGGCGGTGACGAGGCAGCGCGACCTGCCGTCGGGTCGCGTACTATTCTCAAGGAATAGCCGTCCTAGAAACGCGGGGCGGCACGACCGTCGCCGCCGCCTGGGCCGCCCGCCTGAGCAGCCTCTGCCTGACGCGTAGTTGGCGAACAGCTGGTCGACAGCGATGGACGACGTCTCGGAGTAGCGTGGCGCTTTGCTCGATCGACGGTGATCGAAGATCGATGACGTTGCGGAAATCCACCGTCGCGTGTGAAGGAAAGAGACCCTCGCGGGATCGTCGCGTGCTTCCTGGTGCGGAACGGCACCGTCGCCGATCGATGGACAGTTGATAGGAGAGAGAGAAAGAGAGAGAGAGAGTGATCGCGCAGTCCCCGAAGCCAGTTTATGCCGCGAATGTTTTGTTTCTCGGGACCTGCACCTAACCTACTTCACGGACACGGCGTCCGGGCGATAACGCTCGGCGTGTGCGAGCGCGCGCGCCCGCCTGGCCTGGCACACCCAATATCTCGGTGTTATCGCTGTGCTGCGATGACTTCATCGCGCGGCACTTCCTCGTTCCTTTGTCAGTAGTCAGTATCGCCCCAGTGACGCGTGCTCCGCGTGCTCCCCGATAGTCGCATAATCTACGACACATTTATTTCGTCGCAGGAGGACGTCAGGAGCGCGCCAGTCAGTCACGGCCACGAGGACATCTCCGGAGGCACGGCACGCGACGGCGCTCCGGTTGATCCTCTTCTATCCTCACGACGCGACCGCGAAGATGCTCCAGCGACGAGATCGTCGCAGAAGACGTGTCCTCGCTGTGACATTGTATCGCGTTGATAGCACGCAAAATGAACTCGCTGCTGAAGATGTCCATCGTGGGCAACAAGAGGAACCTGCTGGTCCGAGACTCCCTGCAGAAGCAGCTCAACACGAGCGTCATGGAGATGCAGAGCGCGCCCGGGGTCACCGACGACGACGCCGTTGTCGGCAACTGCGACGAGGCCATGACCCTGTGCTCCATCCTGGAGGCTATATTTCTGCACGGCTTGAAGGACAGTCTGCTGAACCGGGTGACGGAGGCCCTCAGCGGCCCCGACTTCGACGCTATGCCGCAGCCGAGCTTCTGGGGCCCGCTGCTCGTCTTTTCCCATCGTCAGATTATAGATCAGATACAGGCGTTGAGCCAAGTCACCACGGAGGTCGGATACTGCCGTGCCTGGATACGACTGGCGCTGAACGAGGGTCTGTTAGCTAGCTACTTTTGCGCGATAAGGAGGGACAATTCGGCCCTGAAGCCGTACTACAATCGTTCAGCCTACATCAGGGACGTTGACCTCGTCGAAGTGGCTCAGAGATTGATAGAAAATTTGGATTACGTACGATTCGAGTTGGCCTGCAACAGTAGCCTGTTGAACTTCTGGTCCACCACTCCTCTGCTTATAGCTGGCATTTGGTCCCCGCCGATGAAATCCTGTCCCGTGTTTAGCGCGGTAGATATAGCGAAAACGATAAACAGCGAGACGACCGATAATTTTGATGAAGTAGAAACTGCAAGTTCCATCGGTAGCTCTATCGGAATAGGATCCTTCACCTCCTCGCAGTCTGTGTTTAATAACGTAACGTCTATCACGGAGGACGAGGCGCTGAAAATTATTCTGGCTAAAGAAAAATCTAATAACATTATGCGACAATTGCACGATTCTGAGGATGCTATGACAAGCAGCATGCAGCTAGAAAACAACGTCGCTCGACAATTTCACAGTAATTCTGAAGATACTGTAATAAGGAACGCAGAAGACGAACGAGAGGTCAGGGAGGTACAATGGATGTCAAATGGCAATGCAGAAAACAAGAGTACAGATAATATTGCTGCTGATATGGAGAACTCGCCAGAGTTACCAGATGCTTTGAAAGACAATGAAATCAACGAAATTAACGACGCTACCGCGGCCACTGTGGGAAACTCATTGATAGGAAAATTAGGATGGTCAACGTCGTTTGAAGATTGCCAATCTTCCTTAACTTCACCTGTGATATCCCACGGATCAAGCGCGGATGTGCCTCGTACACCCGGCGATGGTCCTACATATGACGCACTTATTCAAAGTTATCAAACTGCTGGAAACAGCGCGGCATCAGATCTGAAAGAATTTCTCAAGAAATATCCAAAGAAAGAAACTGTCGCGGAAGGATCTGAGGAGGAACTGAGAAGAAAGGCTCGACCGGAGCCAAAGGTACGTTTCCACATATCGCAGATATCTATAATATATTTTGATATGCAATTTCATTGTGATTCAACCAACAATTTTTATATTTCAGGCTGTGGTAAATTTCGATGAGCAGCTAGGTCATATTCCGAGGGAAAAAGGTTTAGACGTGCAAAATTACAGTTGTTTCGATTGTGGTCATGCGATTGGCATGACTTTTTCCAAAGCGCACGTGTGCGCGTACTCGGGCGATTACTACTGTTCAAAGTGCATGGCAGAGGGGCAATATCTTATACCGTCGCGTCTGATTCACAACTGGGACTTGAAGCAGTACCCCGTTAGTCGAAAAGCCGCTTCGTATCTGGAAGGCAAGCCGGCCCTGATGGATCTAAAGATCTTAAATCCGAGAATCTATATGGCCGTAGATACTATGGCACAATTGCAGTCATTGCGAATTCAGCTAAACTTGTTGAGAGCGTATCTCTTCACGTGTCGCGAGCCCATTATTGAATCTCTACAGAAGAAGGTCACGCCGAGGGATTATTTGTACGAACATGTTCACCAATATTCCGTTTCCGATCTTCTCGACATACCCAATGGAATCCTTGCGCAGCAACTGCAAAAGGTTGTCGAATTCGCGAGAAATCATGTAATAAATTGTTGGCTCTGTAGTCAGAAGGGCTTCATATGTGAAGTATGTAACGATACAAAAGTCATTTATCCTTTCGATATGGAGTCTACATTTCGGGTAAGCAACAATCATCTGTTTCTTCCTTGTTTAATATCTAATCTATTTTATGACAAGCAATTTATCATTTACAGTGTGGGGCGTGCAACGCCGTATTCCACGCGGATTGTTTAAACGCCAGTAAACCGTGCCCCAAGTGCGAACGTAGACGTAAACGGATGGATATGCCTCTCTTGGATATGGGATGTGCAGATCTACCGAACAGCAGCGTATCGTCTTCTCCGATTGATATGAATTAATGTATATCATTGATTTAATATTGACAAAATTTTATCATATTTTAATGTTTATATACAGTATTGTTTGTGTTATTTGCATTCCGAAAAACTGACTATGCCACATGCGATAAGGCGCGTTATCTCCAATCTTGAAAGCACGAATCTTGTCTCGATGGATCCTCTCATGTAAATATCTGTATCATGCTGCGCATAAAGATGTACGAAAGTGTATGATATTTTTTATCAGTTCTTCAAATAATATATTGTTACCAACTTATATATTTTGGTATGATTAAAAAGATATTTATATCTTATACGAGACTGGCAGCTTTCCACACACATGTGCAAAACACTCATTATATAATATAGAGACATTTATTATAATTCTATGTACAAAAGTAGTAAAATATATGAAATCATTTATTTACCTTCTTATCGCTATTTACTATATTTAATACTGTTGCTCTATTTATGTAATTTAATAAATTGACATGCTTTATAATATTGAATTTATTTGATACGTCTGTACCTTGTGGCACATAGTTTGAAAAGATACTTTTAATATGTAAAAATTTTACGCAATTATACAATATTGCAACTAACAATTTCTCTCCACAGTACAATTTTTATAATAGGTATACAATCTAAATCATATGTATATAAATATAATAAAATTTTCTAATCTATTCTGTGAGGCACATTCTAATATTTGTGTTAAATGGCCTTATTTGACTTCTTGTGGTCATAAGTCGTAAAATTAGAGAGCTCTCTGTATATATATTTTTCTTTTCATTAATATTTTCATTTATATATAAAAATATTTATACAGTTACTACTATAAAATTCACAAAGATAAAATTATTTTCCAGGTACCTATGTGATTAATATGCTTGGTAATTACGAATCTAGCAATGGAAATATTAATTATCAGTAATCGATTACATGACAATTAAATCGTGATTGTGATCAAATGGAAAATTGTGCCATGTTAATCTTAAAATTACTCCGTTCCGAATTTGCCGATTATAAAAAATATTCCTTTTTTATGTAACAATATTTGATATAAATTTTTCAAATTTGCAATCGTGTTATAAACATTTAAATTTAAAATTATTGAAAAAAAAAGTTTTAATAGTTAATATTATAAATTCTTGATTTATGTATATGCATATATTATTATATATTATGTTTTACTATAAATATCAATTTCATTAGAAAAAGTGTACTTTTCACTTCATGTACTTTGTCAAATAGTATTTATATATTAAAAATAGTCTTTATTATAAAATTATACTAATAAGGTTGAAACTAATTAGAGTTAATATAAAAGTACAATGTAATGAATAATGGAATTTTCCTATCAATATGTATGCATTTTATGCCGTAGTTAACGAGATCGGAGTACGTTAGTATAATATATACAAATAATTATATATTATTATTAATCCTACATTGATACACCGATTACATTGATAGCTTAATATCATTTTTGTATATAAAAAGGTGCCAATATGTAGGATTAAAAATAGTCTAAAATTTTCATCTGATAAAAAATGTTTTGTAAATAATACTAATCATTCTTACAAGTATTTGTACTATCTCCGAGACGGCAAATTTGAAATATTGTTATGCTAATGACAATATTGCAATTTTATCGTTCCTACGTTTTGATTCTTAAAGTAATTTGTATAATGATAAACCTTTTTGAACATTAATGCAAGGTCTTAGGAAAATATGCTGAAGGTAAAATGGGTTTGTCGGATAAACCTGCTCGTCTCAATCCGCCCTGCAAGCCAACGCTTGCAGTTTTCACTTTTGTACCATTCGAGATTACCGGACCATTGTTATTCTCGATTATAGCCGGTGCCGAGGTGGACGCCGATGGATTTCCTGATATTTTATTCAACGAGTTGAAACGGTCCAAAGGCGTACTGGTGCTCGAGATCAGGGCGCTCTTGTTGAAGGTTGTTAATCCTACCGAACTTTCCGTTACACCGACACCCATCGACCGAGCTGTCGTACGAGTGGTCTGATTGATATTTGGATTTTGTACGATTGGATTTTTCATCGGTAATCCTGATAATGTACTAGGCTGTATCGTGCTGGGCGCGGGCGTGCGTGTTTCGTACCGGTTAGGAAACAATTTATTTGTTCTAGGTAACGTCAGTGGAACGGATGATGGTATCGTAACTGGTGCTGGAGTAGTAGCGCTTTGTAATGGCGATTGATTGTCTGCTAATCTCCGATTCAGCCAACTAATTACTAATAAAAGAAAGATAAAAGTATTTAAATTTGTTATTATCATGAGATTTGTTATCATTTTTAATAACAAAGACAAAATGAGACGTAGTCTCAAAATGAGTCTTACCGTTATCATTATTTTTTATGATCTTTTCTTTTTCTTCCAATTGATGTTGCAATGTTTTTATTTGTTCTTTTAAATTGTTTACTTCATTTTTCGCATCTTTTGCATCTTTGGCAAGACCCTCTATTTTGGTTTCCAATTGGCCAACTTCTTTTTGTTTGCTATCTAACAATCTTTCCTGTTCGAGCGCTATGCTGGTCCTTAATTTTAATTTGGACTTGGTTGATGCAAGTTCATTTTGTAATTTAGTTAAGATTTCATTGGCTTTCACTAACTCGTCGCTTAAATTTCTCAAAGAATTTTGCTTGCGTTGCAACTGATTGTCTTTCTCAATTATCAGATCCTCTAAATGTTGCTTTTGTTCTTTACCTGATTTTAGCATTTCCAGATGCTTGTTACTAATTACTGTTTTGTCCTTTAATTCTTGTTCAAGCACAGCTACCTTTGTACGCAAACTGTTAACAGTTTTATCTCTGTCATGATAATCTACATCCAATTTCGAATTTTGCTTCTTGAGTAGCGCCAAATCTCGTTCAGCAATATTAAGTTCCTTTTCGAGATTCTGTAGTTGTTTTACTTGCTCTGCATTTGTAGCTTCTAAAAAGGATTGTTTATCCTTGTAAGTCATGTTCTGCGTGCGTAATTCTGCAACTTCTGTGTGCAATTGTTTTACAGTTTCAGCATGCCTATATTCAACTTCCATTTTTTCTTTTTCACTTTGCCGTTGCCATTCTAGTCGTGCTTGTGCTAATCTGAAAAATATTAACATAATTATTAATATTTTTCAAATAATGATGCTGTTTTTAAGTAAAAATATATATCGTTATATGTTATTATAAAGATTCAAGTATTTAGCTATTAAGATCAATACTATTCATAATAGATTTTATATACATACCTGTCTTTTTCTATACTTATTTGCTGCGATGAATTAAATTGCATCTGGTTCTTCTCAGTCAGATATTTTTGCTCCAACTGTTCCAATTCTTTTGTTTTTATTTCCAGTTTGCTTGTCAAGTCGTTTAATCTAGTTTCTAAACTGATTGCATCCCTACTTTGTTGCAAAACATTTTCTTTCAGCTGCTTGATCTTCATCGCCATGTGCGTTTTCAAATCTGAATCGCTCGCGGGTGATATATTCAAGCTCAGGTGGCACAGATGTTTGAAATTATTCGTCTCTACAAGTTTAAAGTCCCAATCTCCTGACTCTTCTGCCAATAGCAGAAGGAACTTTGGCGTCGTCTTTGATAACTGACTCGTTCCCGGAACGTGACATTGCTCCAATAAGCATATCAACTGAGTGGCAAAGTTATCAAAATCAACCAAAAGTCCCTGCTGTGCTTTTAGTACCTTAAAGTCATCTTCGGTAATGAACAAGGAATAGAGGAAACATGGATCGTCGTCGTCAGCCAGCAAAACACATAAACTCTGAAATGAGAGATACATGAAAAATATATTTCACGTAGCAAGACTTAACAGAGTAGGATATTGGGAATGAAACAAATCATTAATCTTTATAGACGTTTACTAAATATAGAGAATTGAAAGAGAAAAGCGCAATGAACGCTCATACATCAAAGAGCTAAATACCAACAGCAACATCATATCAATATTTCCCATTTAATAATATAAATGTAACATAACACATGCTGTACGTAACATTTATATTGTTGAATAGAAAATTATAATATTAATACAATGTTATTATTAATTGGCGTTTACTGGGAGATATCACAGTCCCAGGGGAAGACTCGGAACTTACCTTGCGACAAACCGGACTGATGCCAGCGTGAATCTCGACGTTTACCCGAAGATCCCGCTGGCGCTCCTCCTTATGCTGCGGCTTGATGTAAATCCTCTGCACCTTCGTGTAGAGAATCTCGACATTGTTGAGCTGCAGGCCCGAGTCGGCGGTCGTCGTGCCGCCTGCTATACTGTTGAGATAGTTCATCGTTCGATCGCGCTTACGGCAAGCACTCGCTGAGCACGCCGCCGTCTCATTTGTCGACGTTGCGGGACAATTTCGGCGACCGGGATGCGCTCGAAACGTGCACGATATTCACGAGCCGCCTCCTCGCTCAGCTCGCATCGCGCGACACGCAAATAAACGCACGCGTATCAGAGACGCGTATATACGGCGCTTGGTGCCGCCATCTTGACGGCACGCGTTACTACTAACTTTACTCCGGACTAGTTGACGCGAGAACGCTGCAGCATCGGGAGCGTTCTTTCTCTATCCTCGGACAGATTTCCCTTCCCGTGGGACCGCGGGCGCAACGTTTGCGAGATTATGCAAACCGATCGGGTTTTGCAAGCACGGAACAAAAGCTATCGCGAAGGTATCGATCGAAATTTACCCCCTTCCTCCTATTTAAATGTATCTCTATGAACGCTGTAACCGCCATGGCGCACAGCATTAGATTTGAACAAATATCGTTACTTGAATGAAGTAAGATAGTCAAGTTGTTGAGTCCGTCGAGATCCTGTTAACGAAAGCTGTATGTGCGATTTCGAAACGGAAATCATTAATGCCGTAATTTTGTTTATAAATGTAGAATAATTATGAGCTATTGTCGGCGCTACGGATTAACAATCAACCATCTTTGAAAATCGCTCTTTGTTTCTCGAAGCGTTTTGCCTCTCACTCGATTCGCGAGATTTTTACTAAAAAGACTGGATAAAGAGGTATAAATTTAAATTCGCGCGCAATTTCCTCTTATTTCGAGTAAATTACACGCGGCTAGTGCAGCAAATTAAACGCGGCATTTATATTTATCAGCAACGGCACCGAGAGTCGTACAGATGTAACGTCTCGAAACGAAAAAATGTCCGTCGTCATCGTCGGCATTCGGGTGGACAGTCCCGAAAAAAATGTGCCGAAATTTAACAAATATTATAATGTCCCAAAAAAAAATCATAATCCTGAAAATATTGAAAAATAAAACATTTCGGGATTATGGCATGTAATTGTTTGAAATCAGGAAATATTTTAATTTCCAATTTTCGGAAATTTGACCTTTGCACCTGCACTCGCTGCGATTCAAGCATCGGCGCGGCGAGCCGGGCGGACGACCGGTTGAGGAACCGCGCCCGGTGATTCGCGGCTGACTTTCGGCGCGCGACGGTAACCGAGCACTTTGTCTTCCCGCGCGATTCCGCGGGGGCGCGCGCGATTGGCCGGCGCCGCGGCCACCGGCCAATGGGCGGCCCGGCCGGGACGGTGACGTAGCGTTTAAAGCGCCGTGCGCGCTGAGTTGCGCCCGCGGTCGCCATGCCATGCGGCTGCCTCGCGATTGACAGGCTCGTTCGCGCGGCCGGGCATCCCCGTGTCAACGACGGGCAAAACGCTCGCGATCGCCCGTAACGCGCGTCGTGACGGACGGCGCCGCGACGCCGCCGTGGTGCCGCCGAGTTGTGTGCGCGCGCGTGTGTGGGTGTGTGTGTGTGTGCCGTTCCTCTGTGCCCACGGTGACTCCTCTGGAGTAAACGGCGGTGAGCTCGCGTTCCGACGACGGCGGTTGGCGGTTGCACACGGCGCGGCGGTTGCAGTTCGAACATGACGTCGGTGGAGCGGCGCGCTGGAGAACGGGTGAGTACGAGTCGTTTCTCCATTTCGCATAGTTTCGCGACGCCGTGCGTCCGCGCGACGTCGCCGTCGCTGGAAAAGCAGAAATTTGCCATTTCTGAATTAAGCCGCGTGTTCCGTAACACGTCGGCCGGTGGTGCTCGTAGCGCCTTTCCGACGGCCCCGTCTCGGAGCCGCCACGCGGTACGTGCTGCCCTCTGCCCGTGACTCCGGTACTCGCGAGTTGTTTTTATTTTCCCCCTTTAGTCGGTCTACGCACGGGGAATTATGATGGCTATTACACTAATTGCACGAGGTTACGGGATATTTTTTTAAATCTTTTTTTTCGAATCGATACAATTTACGTAGAAAGAGATTTCATTAATCATGGCAGATATTACGCTCTTGTAGGTACATAATCATTATACGTAATCATTATCGCATTATGCATAATGCAAATTATCAGATTATTTTAATAAAAATTTTCCACACTTTTGCAATACTCGTTTCGCGCTTATGTCACGAATAAATAGGATCGTATACGTGTCACGTTGTCTGAGAAAAATTCAACCGCCAAGAGGAAAGGGACGTAATAGTTGTGCGCGCACGTCCGCGCGTTATCGTCGATTTCCGCGGAAATAAGAAGAACGAAGGATGAAAAGAAAATCGCCAAGTCGTATCGCTCGGCCGGAGGCGTTGCGTAGAGGACAGCTGCTGTCCGGGGCGCTGAATGCGCCAATATCGAACAGGCGGAAGCCGATATCGCCGAGCTTCAAGGGGAAGCAATAAAGCGACGGGGCGCATTACAATCGGACGCACGTATTCCTAACTATCACTTTCTTACGCAGGCCGCCTTTCGCATAGCGGCCAAGAGGTCAGTGCACTTTAGGATCTTACCGTCGCGCGAACGCTAACGCTGACCCGCGCATGCGTGCATCCGCCGCAATATTTTTCGTGACCGCGTAGGAAACTCTGTGCGCGCGCGCGCGCGCGCGCGAGCGCGTATTACGCGAAAATAGACGTAATCGTTCCTCGCGCCTGTGCGATCTCGTTGCTCGACTCGAATCGCACCAGCCGGCGCACTCTCGTAATTGCTATTGCATCCGCGACCCGCGACGATCGCAGGAAATTCAACATCCTCCGTGTTTCTCTCTGCCCTTTCAAGAAAGGAAAAATGAAAAAAAAACCACGCGCTCGCTGTGCTTCTGTAGAAAACGCAGTCTCTGCTAACTCCCGCTAACGTTCATAAATTGTAATTTTCTTTTTCCCCTCTTCTCTTGTCGCGTGACTACCTCCTCCAGTACTCTTTCCGATCCGCACGTAATAACGGTTCGCGAGAGATGCCAGCTTTAAACACATCCGATAAAGTTATATCTCTATAACTTTGTTATCTCCATTTTTTACATATGTTTCGATAAAAGGCGCAGAGATAAGGAACTTTAGATTTAATCGACCTCTTTTTCCGTTCGATTCACTTTGATACGATTAAACGGAATGTTTGCCTCGAGGAGACAGGAGGTCGGAGAGCTCCGCTCGATTCACTCGACGGAATCGGTCGACCGTCCCTTTTTCGCGGTCGTGACGATAACCCCCGCGAGGGAAGGGCAGCGGAGTCTAACCGCAAAAGTGGAGCTTAAGACTCGGTTATGAAGCCGTGACTCATCCGTGCCCGTTCGCGATAATGGGGCCGCTTATTCCGCGTTTCGCAAATCCGCGCATCTCGAATGCGCTCCGTTACGCGCGCGCGTTCCGCCGAGTCTTTTGTTCGCCGTGTTCTGCCGCTCGTAAAACCGTCCCTTCCCTCTCCGCCCCGGCCGCTGCCTTTCATCGTGGATTTACGAGTAGTCGCGGCATTCGGACCGGAAAAATTGGATCCCCCTCCGACGACGGGATCCGACACCGACGGCGAGATTTTCCTTCAATCACCCCCGCGCTCGACACATGCGGTTTCCATTCCTCGTCACGTTGGGGGCAGCTTTCTTGAAAGCTGCTGGGCCCTACGACCACCTGTCTCGCTCACAAAGGGAAGGAGGAAGGCGAACCAACAGGTTTTAGCCGACACACCTGATCGGAGCCGAGGAGTATGCGTGGCTTGGCTCCATCGGATGGATGGACGAAGTTTCTTCTTATGCTTCTCTTCCACGTAATATCTCCTCTTACCTCTGGACTCGTGATCGGTCCGAATCCATCGCGTTGCCCCCGGAATTGATGGGTCGAACGCGGCCGCGATGATATTTCTTTGCCAAATTGTGCAAGACGCGATCAGAGATTTATTCTCTTACACTGTAAATTTCTATGGGTTGCCACTGCTCCTATTATACTTAATATTCGATTAATTTGATTAAAACAATGAAATAAGATTAGCGACATATTGAGTAAGTCTTAATTTGTTGTGTTAATTTATCTAATTCAACTTCCACGTTAGTGAAAATTTTACCTTCCCTTTAGTCAAAATTAATGAAATATTGAGTAGGAGCAGTGGCGGCGACCTATGGAATAGTTGAAAATGACTCAAATTGAGTACAATTTGAAACTACAAGTTTAACAGTGTAGGCTGCGCCATTAGATTCGAAACCCCCGTGTGAAATCGAGCATAATTTCTTTGATTTGAGAACACCGTTTTCTAGAAACAAAGGAAAAGCGGAGAAAGTGCGGTCATTATGCGCGATGTCTACGTAGATTACGCATTGTCTGTCTATGCTTAGATTACGCATCGACGATAGTCCACGGCGTACAGTCTACACGCGAGCGTGAATTGTTATTCGCGCGTAGACGTTGGACGCAACTCTCGCGCGAGCTATCGATCGTGAGCACCACTGCTGCGCCGCTGGCTGGCGCTTTAAAGAGATATGCCCATATCGCTCGCGTCGCCTTAAGTCCACGAGAGAGAGAGAGAGAGAGAGAGAGAGAGAGAGAGAGAGAGAGAGAGAGAGAGAGAAAGAGGGGGAGAGAAGAGAGAGGATCGGAGGGGCTTCGGAGGAGCGTTATTTGGATGGTCTACAGCTTGGTGAGAGACCTGGCAACTACGCCTCCTCTCTCTCTTTCATTCTCACAAATGCGAACACGAGAGACCGAGCCATCATAAAATTGCCGATTGGCTTCGAGGTCATCGGCGGGAGGAATCAGCCTCCATATCGTGTTGCTTTTTTCCACCCATCGTGGATTTGTCGAAAACTATTTGTCGATAAATTACGCCGTTGTCCAGATTCCTGTGGCATTTTCACGACAGGAGGGGATAACGTCGGCATCGCGCGCGGTCCACGCACGAAAGGATCGGACTCGATCGGAATCGACGATTCGTTATACTCTGCACTTTTTCTCTGTTGGCTAATTTTTTTTTTATTCATTTCGTTCTTGCAAAGTACAATAACATTCGATTGCGAAATTTTACCTTGAACATTAAACTTTGCGATATCATACTTTAGAAGCGTGTAAACAGACTCGACTCTGCGCGAGCGTCGAAAGATACTCCACGAAAATTCAAGACGCGAAACGTAAATCCAGCTCACGTAACTGTAATTGTAATCGTGAGCTGTGTTAGCGGTTTTACAGTCTACCTATGCCTGCTATAACTGCGACGACGGCGTTCCAGTTTTCGTACGTTCATTTTGTTTAAATCGTCTTGTATCGCCACTCTTGCGGCGTGCAATTTCGTGGATGATCTAATCTCCACACTGAGAGAAATATTTTCATTAACTTAACGAAAGAGAGGCTCTTGTAACAAATTTTATTCGTGAATATAGTGACAACAAAAATACTAGTATACACAGCAAATTTGGTTTGTTGTTTTTGATTTGTTATGACAGCAACTATTGTCGTAAATATAACTAACCGCCTTCCGTTCCTCCAGCAAATTATTTGTGTAGCGAGCAATCATGTTATATCACTGTGCCATTTGATTTGTTGGCAGAATATTTTGATTTGTCAGCATTATTGATAGTTTGTAGACATTTTATAAGAAATTCTAGCAAATGAACAGTTATTAGTGCAAATCTGAGTTTTGCTTTGTAATCAGATGGAATTTTATGGAATTTTTAGGGCCACTTTGATAAAATTCCAATTAATTTAATCGTTAATTAACATACAAGATGATTAACATAAAATTTGTATTATATACGAATAGTATATTGTTACAATTTTTATATTAATCAGCTTGTTAGTTAATCAATGATTAAATTAATCAGAATTTCATCAAAGTGGCCCTAAAAATTCTATAAAATTCTGTTTACAAATACAAAACTGAATACAAAACAAAACTCANTACAACGTCGTCACTCAAACCCCAACGCTTTAGCCGCTCAGAGACAGCATCTTGTTCGGCTTGTTTCCCCTCTCCACTCATTTCACTTACACTACACACATGTAATCGAAGAAGAGCGCACAATGGCTGCTTTCGACTGGCTGCTATGATAAATATTACGCAGGAACTTGTCCGCGCCAGTCCGCGGGAACTATTGCCCGCGTAAAATTTTATTTGTTGCAGCAAGTATTTGAATTGTTGGTGGCGCAAAGAGCTTTAGCAGTAAGAACTGTTATTAATATATTTGTCGAATTTACTAACGGTATCAGTGTTTATGTCAAACATTTTTGTAATCAGACAAAAAAGAAATGAACAAATCAGATTTGTGATGCAGACAATATTTGATTTGTTAAAATGACGAAAAACAGATAGCTTTTTGTATTGGTAGCGAATTTATCGTGTTCCGAACAAATCATAAGTCAACAAATGAAAATTTGTAATTGTTACAAAAGTATTTCTCTCAGTGCAGAGGAAATTCCAGACCACGGCGCGTGAGTGATAGGGATGGCGGTATGAAATCCGTTCGCCAGGCATCCTTTTTTTTTCTCGGAATTGCCAGAAACTCGATTGTCGTCTGCGACGATACGCGACGATATTAAAAATACATGGAAGTTGTTGTTTTTATGTCGCATTAATCATTAATGCTTTCGTAGGCATAATCAATTCCGCGTAGCGGATGCAAATGCAGCATGCGTAATTCTGTCAAATCAAAATTCACTTTTTTTTTATTTTGAAACGAAATTTCACATCGTTCTGTCACTCGGAAAACTGATGCTTACAATTAGATGACGCTGGCGCAAAGATGAATCGATCGATGATCTAACTCAATGAAATTACATGGACGTTACGAATTACGCATGCGACGCGCACCTGCCGGAAAAAGTCGAGCCTCCATTGTCTCCGGGAGCGTCATTTTTGCGAAACTTCCTGCCATATTGTCCACTGGAGAGAAAGAGACAGGACGTTTGTTTACGTGCTTGGCACCATCACGCAACCGAATCGTAAGGGTGGAAAGGAACTTTCTGATTGGTTAATCCACGACGCAGTCACAAATTTATGTGGCCAAGAGGAACCGACTCGGGAACACACCCGGATATACGTGCCGGTGTGTATTTCCGTGCTATTACGCGTGTGGGTTGGGCACGCACTGTCTTTCTGCGTCTCAACACTGAATGTCTACGACTTTTCGAAGCTCCGTGCTTTCGTTGTCGGAATTTATGAAAACGCGCGGTACTAATTGAGGTGATATTGCGTATCGCTACTATTTATACTCACTGCCTATCTGTGAGATACGTTCAGCCGTCGCTCCGCGAGCAAATTAGAAAGAATGACCGGGTGTAATTTCGATTCTGTTCCACCGCGCATTTTTGCGCAATTCCGTATTGTTTTCCGCGCGCTCGTCGCCGTTTTAATGTTGCCGTTGCCCGTTGCGCATCGTATCCCGCCGTGCTGTTTCTCTGTTATTTCACTCCGTGTCCGACCAGTGTCTACCGCGGTGGTTTCCGAAGCTTTTTCCACCGTGACTCTCCTTTTCAGGGGAAATTCTAACATCAAACCACGTAATACGCAAAAAACAAGTAAAATTGCGATTATATAAAAGAAACGGAGCATGAGGTCGCGAAGAGTCGCCGGGAGACACGAGAGATTTACGAAGTACAAATTAAAAAATTCTTGTCGTCATCGTATTTTGTTCTTGACTTTTTCTATCTTATTTTGTATTTTTATCAATGAAGCGAGATCCGAAATGTGAATTTTTACAAGATTTATATGACATTTGATTGTCCACAATTTGTTCATTTTTGTCATAAATAGTCGTTTTTTTGTCTACCTTGTGAAAAAAATTAAAAAACCAAAAAACTCATCAGACCTGAAATCCGGTGCTGTTACACGCGTTACAACAGACTATATGCGAATATATGTATATTAAAATTGCGTTTTGTACTTTTTCTTTTCCAATCTTTATCTCGACGTTATATTGTATACTTATTATTGTAACGAGATTTCTCTCTTAACGCTGCTACATTTTTCTTAGTGACATGGTTATTCTCCACTTAAATTTAATCACATCTCTACTTCATGCAACTTCTCTATAATTTGCCACTTTTTTTTTGACAGCTATCGGAAGTACACGCGTTCTACGCGCAATTTTTTTGCAACGCGTATTTAGCATTAGGGAAATAATTCATTATGAATCCGGCATATATTTAATGTTTCCCTTGTAATATATGACCTCGTTCGCTCGTATAGAAAACGGGTGTACGAGGAAGCGGTTTTACGCAGCTGAAATTCTAATCACTTCCTACAAAATTCTACGTGTTTCGCGTGCGTTAGTTCCTGCGCGGGCAATACGGAAATGCGCAAACGGATGTTCACTGAAACAATCGTTAAACTTAATTCGATCGCGCGTACCGGTTAATTCGTCAATTTTTGTTCTGTATCGGCGCAAGAGATCTAAAGAGTTGTCTTTTTTTAATGCAGTTCATTCAACTGTTTCGTCTGTACATACATACATCGTCTGACCGGTTAAATTTGCACTGTTATTTAACTGCCGGCGAAACGGTCGATTTAATTTTAGCGCGCGACATAATTGTTTCATCCAATTCGAATGCCATATGCAAAATTTGCGCGCACCTGCCGTGTGATTGAAATCTCTTTTATTATTCAGTAATGTGGACAATTCATAATTTTCTATATAACTTTTAATTTAAAGAAAGCGAAGGTATATAAGGACTGAAAAGCGCTCGAACGTACTTTGAATGAAATAAATATACTTCGAGAAAGCCGTCGGAAGTGAAAAGCGACTTGTTTATATTAAATCGTGGCGACGGGAGTAATTAGAGCTTTGTAAATCTGTCTGTGACGCATCGAGATTAAAAAATGTTGCGTTCATTGTGTAGGATTAAGAGCGCTAACAAGTGGAAAGAGGCGATGCATAATTATCGCTGATAATAATTATCATTATTATCGCCCATCGTTTGTCCTGATAACGCGTGCCGTGCAATAAACGTATTTTTTCATCCGCTATTTGTCAGGATCACCGGCTATTATTTCAGGCGTCGTAAAATGGATCGTTGATACTCCGCCGAGAGCGGCCGATAACGTTTTCAACAAACAACGACGAAAATCGTGGTCTCGCAAATTCCCGTATTGTATGTATTGTACTCCTTCGATTGTATATTCCTATTTGCGTGTCTGGCACGTTGCTCCTCGCAGCTATCTTATTGCGCGTTGGCGATCCTCGCGTCTCATTCTTCATATCTTCTTGGCTGATTGTATTTCGATCCTTGGTTCACACACACCCCCGTGCTACCCCTTCCGCCCGTGGCGGTTGCCTCCTCCTACGTGTACGAGGTAACACGGTAGGCGAGCGGAACGCGTTGTCTGTCCGTGTCTTCGTGGAAGAAGAAAATGCCGCCGGTTTGTGGTTTCCGCTTGGCAACAGCGCAACCGACTGTCCGTCCGTGCTGCCTCGCTGGGTCGGCTCATTGGCGTAATCGCAAGGGGAAGCCTCCGAGATCGTCCGGTACCCTTTGTGAGCGTACTCGCAAAAAGCGAGCAACACCGGGAGAAGCGACGCGACGCCCGGGATACCCGGGGGCCGCGCGAAATTGCGACCCGCTGCGATATTATCGCCGCATCTGCCGGCGAAAGTCGCTTACGTCGAATTTCGATGACAGACCGTGAAAGATCGCTCGTTCGGGTTCAAGTAACACATGCGTGATAGCGTTGATAGCAGGATTTTGCTTTGTTGTTACGATATTCTATCTCCGTGAGATACAGCTGATTTTTCGTTATCCATTCATCGGTTCGACCTGACGATAGACATCGCCAGGTTTTCCTTAATATCGATGCGAGTTGCAACGACTACTGACGTTTCGACGGATATAAACGTTTCCACAAAGATACCTTTTCTGAATGTTGAATCGTACACTGAAAGAAAATTCTGGTTAAAAACGAATCAGAAAAATCTTGTAGGCGTGATCAAATATATTCTGGTTATTAATTTATAAAGTATTGAGTTCTATTAAAATAACCAGAATCTCTATTATAAACCAGAATATTTGATCAATTCCATCTTATTCTAGATTTTCCGATTCGTCCGTTTTTAACGAGAATTTTTTTCAGTGTACTGTCTCGCCGCGACATCCGTTGAGTTCGTGAAACGCGTATTTCGGGAGACGAATTAATAGCGGAATCACACGGGCAGTTTCTTCTAACATCTAACAACTTAACTGAAAATTATATCTCACGTCTTACGCTATTGGCGATCTCCCCTGTCTCTTCCGTCTCTTTCCTACCCTACCCTATTCCAGTGGCTTTCATGCGGTCCCACTCTTGCTCTCCCCGTGGTCCCCCTCGTTCTCTCATTCTATCTCTCCCGGCGCGTATGCTCCCCTTCTCTCTGTAACACAACATACACACGTGCACGTGCACGAGAGAAGCAGCCATTTTTTTTGTTGTCAGAGCAGAAAATTCGGCAACGCCGGCGCGCGGCCGATCCGCGCCGGGAGTCGCGAAACCGCGCGAGCGGATTCTCTCCGTTGCTGCTCGCGGGGCCGCCGCGTCTCACCGCTTCGAGGAGAGATCGAGAGGCGAGCGGAAGATATCTCTCGGGGTTTCGATCCCCGGTCGACGAAAGTTGGTCACCGCCGCTTCGCTACCGAGAGGATTTCTCCGTTTAATGGAACGGGGCAGGACGATCTAGTAACGCCAGTAAGAGCCACCCGCGCGCCGCGTATTCAAATGCGCTCCGCTTTGACTCGTCGCGCGAGTCAATTCCGTGATTTCCCTTTAGCCGATGCTCCCGTTAGGTCGCGGCGCTTACGCGAAACTCCATCGCTGCCACCGGGGAGGGAAGGCAGCTTTCACGAAAGAAAGATCTCCGGATAATCGATCGTTACATATTACACGTCGTGTTAAGGGTTGCCGATGATACCTACGCGTCGACCGTTTTGAGCCGTGACGTCAAATGGGAAAAAATGTTTACATTGAACACAAAGGGCCCGGCTTACGTTCGATCTTTATCGGGTGGCGCTTACGTGGCGGAAAACTGAAATTATCTCTCCCCGAGCGCGGCTATATACGTACAACGCGCGTATTTTATTTAATATTCCCCGTGATTATATTCGCGGAGCGTTGACGTGCGTGCGGTAACCCAACGCGTGAGCGAGCGTGAACTGCACGGTAAATTTAAGTTCCACGTAGATAAAAGTCCGCCTCCGCGCGCGGCCGTCTCGACGCCTTCGCGTCGCAGGATTTTGTCGGCTCCGTCCTCCTTTTTTTCTCCCCCTCCCCCCGCGCACGTCGATTGTTCTACGCGCGCGACGCTTGTCGCATTAAACGCTCCGAAGGAGGTCGACGTCGGCGTCGGCGAGAAGAACACTCGTAGACGCGTAACGCTTCGCGTCGCTTTTATCCGCGGGGAAACCTGAGCGCGCGCGTTTCCGCCGTGATCCGCAAGTCGCGCAAATTCGTTCTTTCTCTCCGCGGGATTACAGCCCGGCCGTTCGCTTATCCCGGGATATCTCATTTACCTCACATTCTCTGACTCGCGCAATTTTTTAACGGTCCCGATCTCACAAATGTTTTTTCCGAAATGAGATTTCGCGAGGCTATTACATCGCGTAACGGGCCTCAACCCCTCGGGCGTTCCTCCCCCTCTCCAACCTCCTCTTTCTCTCCCCTTTGTCCCCGCTCTCCCCTTTGCCGTCCCGGTCGTTATGGCGCGCTCTCTCATCGTGAAAGACCCTCGATTTCAGACTCGGCTCGTCGGCCGGCTCTCTACTCCGCGCTTCAACGGAGCGTCCAACGACTAGTCGTTCCCTTCTGTTTCTAGCTCCCTCCCTTTCCCCCGCACTCCCGCCTTCCCTCGCTCTATCGCAGCACGCAATTTTCCCGGGCCTTCCCACGCCACGCGCAGGGCCGTCTTAATCGAAAAGGGAATTCTCGAATTTCATATCGACGTTTTTATTTACATTCAACAGAATTCAGTAGAAGTGTCGAATACACCGAGTTGGAAGTTATACCGATCGGATATAACTTCCGAGAAAGAAGGGAAGCGTATTGACAGTAAAAATGTTTCTTACGTTTGTATCATGTTCCAACGCGATTGTATTGTAAAAGACCGTAATACGTTTAGGACAATGACTAAAGCAGCCCTGAACGATGCGTACATATGGTGTGCGTGTGACGATGCGGTTCGCGTTCGTCGGGATCGAGCTTATAATCCTCAGGGCCCCTAACAATGTTCTCTTTTGGGAGGGGGACTACAGCGACCATGAGAGGCAATCACCATGGACACGATCCTCCCCGAATACTGTAAGCTCATTGCGCTACGGGGTGAACGACGGGATTCGCACCATGTGTTTGGCTTTCCGTTCTTCATGGCTGAAATACGCGAAATAATCGAACGCCTTCTCGCTGCTCGAGCCGCGCACGAGAGCTTCGGCGCGTTGCGTTTTAACGAATATTATATTACGAGCTTTAATCGATAATCGTCGATGGAGTCGATGGAAGAGGTCAGGACGGAACGGATAGAAGGAGAACCGGTTTGATCGCGATCGCGTAGGCGTGCAATCTGCCGGCTACACGAAGCGCGAGGCTTCCTTACCTGCGCTTCTGCTCCGCTTTTCCTCGTTGAGAGTAGAGGAGAGAAGTCGGCTTCGCGGAAATAACGCTCGCGTCTCTCCGTTACGCCTCCGGCTGTCGTCGTGACACGTAACGATTCGCTCGCGAAGCGGCGAGCTCGTAAAGCCGCGTGAAGCTGCGTAAAGTCTGAGAGATGCATTCAATCTTCAACGCGCCGCCGCACTCGTCGTTAAAAGAAATTACCCCCCCCTCTTTTTTTTATAAATCCTCATAATTTCGATCACTTTGCGCAATCTTTGGTTTGCGAAACCGTTCGCGTAAATTTACCTCGCGATTTTGCACGCCGCTTAGGGCTAACCGAGACTCAATTTATCCAACAGCTGCGAACAAACGGAAACTCATTTCCGCAGTAAAGTATCGCGAGTTCTTGTCATCACTTTCCTTTCCCGATTTTTTTCCCAGTGGTCTGATGATTAGCCCGTAACAAGCGCAAAGGGAGCGTAAACGCCGTCGTTCGCTTCGTGTGACTGTTTACGTCGCTGAAAAGGTCCGTGTAACATTTTACGATTGCTACGTCCAATAGCCGTGTTGCCCATAAAAATCGATAAAGGTCTAGTGACGCTTATTGTGAATGATTATCTGTCCTGGCATCGTGTTTAGACCATTTACGTTTACAACGCCGATCTGCTCGCGTGTGTCTGCGTTACATAAGAGCGGAGTTACTTATCGATCGCGGAGTGCCCCATTTGGGCCTAATAATACCGAGTTTCTATTTAATCATGAGCTACCGTTGATGCCGGTACGATTTCGTGCTTACAACAGTTTAATGATGCATAGAGACGTCCTTAAAAAGGTGCTCGATTAGCGATATCGTGTCCGCTCTAATAAAGGAATAGATTGCCTTTGTATACGACGGTTATTGTCTGTACGCGGAGATTATTGATCGTTGTTCGTTTCTCATACAAAAGGATATCACGAGCCGTACGGCCGTTCGATGGCGCAATTTCGCGGCGCGTGTTATTTGCGAAGTCGGAACAACATTCACAGCGATCATGTCTGGAAGTGATTGCGAATTTATAATTACGTAGTCTGCTTGTATATCTCGTCTCGCATTATGTGAAAATAGCGGGGGTCTCTTTCAATCACGTTTCCGCGATAACTCGCGATACAACGAAATTGCGCAACGTTTCAATCGACGGATAAAAAAGCCGGACTAGCAAATTTAAGAGAATCAACGGGCAAACTGCCCGTCTATAGCCGGCAGTTTATATAGATACGTGATGTGAATCGATATGATTCGTATGATACTCTTTTGTTATTAAATTTTTCATTCGTCCTCTATCGCCGCCTGTTATTCGCAATAATGGCGCGAAACTAGCGAAAATGCGCACATTCGGCTTCGCTCTTTATTCAATCCGCGTAATTCGCGTCGCCTCTCCATCCCATCTCGTTTTCTTCGCGAGCGAGGAACGTTGACACTGTAAATTCGATTGCAAATCGCGATGACGACTGCATTCAGATGTTATTACTACTCCAAGTTTAATGGCGTCGCGCTATTCATGCCCGCCGATTCAGAGTTTAGGTATAGTTAAACGAAGTTATGACCGATATTATAGGCTTTTCGATGTAGTCCGAAAGATACATCGCAACTATGATCGCCGGCGCGAGTATATTTACGTTGCGAAAATAACCGCGGCCAGCTTTCTTCGTTCGTTCATTCGATTTTTCGCCAAGGACAATATTTCCGAGATATACAGTCCGTCCAACGATGAGCGTAGAAACTTTCCGCTGATGCTCGCATGATAGTCTTTTCGATTACGAATTAATTCGCATTATTAATTTAATGTTTAAAAGACTCACATGGCTATAATCATAATTACCAACAATGTGATTTGCCGGACGTTTTGTTCATCGAGTGTGACACGACTGTTCGCGTGAATTCCTGTCGATTTGCGCGCTGTGATGAATTCAAACGAGATCAAGTGGCGCGCATTGGAACTCGATTCAACGTCCGCCATGCAAACTGTAACTGTCGTATTGCGAGATGCTTTACGTATCGAGATTTATTGGCGAACGTGCTAAACGGGGATCGGCCGGCCGTGACGAAACAGCGTGAGAAAGCGTCGCGCGATGCCCGATAAGTGACGAGAAAAAAACGCGGGAGAGGCGCGGATCGGAGGAGGAAGGGTCGGGCGATGTGATAGACGTACACGCACACGTTGCGCCGCCACGTTGAGTGCCGGGGTTGCGAAATCCCGCGGCGTATTTACGGCTCGCGTTGCTCGCCCGCGACGTGATTCGAAATAAATATACGTCCGACTCGGTGATAACAAAGAAACCATTAGATTATTTATGCGACGCTGCCGCCGCGCGCAGTTACGCCGTCTGCCTCTAAAGAGTTCGTTCGCCCACGAGTTCACGAGGTCCGCGCGGCAGCGGTGGCGGAAATCGACCACGTCAGAAATTGGAAGTTGTGCTCGCGGTGCAACAGCGGCGAAAACGTAACCGAGAACCCTCCGCCGTGTATATAGATAGCGCCGTAACGTCGAAATTGCGCTCCCCGAAACAAATTGCCACGTATTCGTTCGACGGTCGCGATCGTTTCTGCCCTTGGCAGACGCTTCAGTTGAGCATCTGTTGAATTACCGAGAGCAATAACGTGGCAACGCTGCGACTGATATGAAGCTGTACGTACCAGACGCGATTAATCGAGACCGTGATGATGGCGATCAAGTCGTTGCATCGAAGCCCCGCGAGAATGCATTCGCGTGCAGCAGTTTGGCTACCGCATCGCGATATTTGCCCTGATAGATAGATTGCCAAAACCGAAATTAACAATCTCGCTGTTACTGTGTATCGCGCCGATTGAATTTCCTTTTTTTTTTTTTTCCAAACGGCTGCAACTTTCCTGATAGACTTTGGGTCATTGACTCGATCGTCGATGTCGAACACTTGTCGCGTATCTTTGTTATTCTTTTCCTTTGTATGCATACTTATCGTTTATCATCGAGCGAATATTAATTCTTTCGAGCACCTCTGTAATGTTTTTGCAGACATTTATGTTTGATCGGCGGTGTAGCGTCATCTTAATCGTCTGTAATTAATTTCGCTAAAGATATCACGAAACGCTGATCGAATCTTCAAAGTAAAGTGTCTTTGTTTGTATTTTGTCTTGTCAAGTGGTCCTTGGAATTCTCAGTTGATACATTCAAATTGATTTAACTGTCTGTCTAAATATTATTAAATAAATTTTCTACAGACATGCCTTATATTTTACACTGAATTACCACATTCGATGGTAGCATCTTCTTTTTTTGGGGAATTTCGTTGTAATTTATGGGGTATCGACTTTTCTCCAAAGAGTTTTAGAATTTCTGATACGTTTAAAAAGATTTCTCGCGAGTTATAACACTGTCAAGACGTGCCTATTAATAAAAATTTATGACGAATTGACCGTTCCATGCGGGCGGAACTCTTTCGTTGTAACGTTTCATTTGCTATAAACCTGCCGGAGATATGTAATGAGAAGTAATGACACAAATACTGTCAGAATGAATAAAGAATTAAAAAGAGAACTCAACGGAAAACGCGCGGAGTAAAAGGTTTGTCATTATTATGCTAGTGAAGATATGGAACTCGTAGTTTTATCTTTTTTATCGGGTCGATAGAATCGAACAACTTCCCCCGGATTTTGACGTAAGGTCGCCGACGGCGACGCGCGATTTAATAAAACAAGCAAAGTGCGCAAAGTGTTTTAACGATAGCGCGTTGTGTTTTTAAAGGAAGAGCGATAAAGAAGTTCCTTCGGCCTCGTTGGTCTGGCCTCGTTCCACTAATAAGCGTACTTCATCCTGCGCCAACCGGCCTCGTTTCGCGTGTTTTTCTCGTCTTGCAAGCTAAAGCAAAAAAAAAAGAGAAGAAAATATAAAACGCCGTCAGACAATTTTCCCCTTTCAAGGCGTTAACTTTAGGCTCTTAAAGCGACGCGAGCAGAAACCACCGAATGACTGAATCGAAGCTCGGCGCATTCGCTGACGTGTCGTTTAATTTTTCGCGATAGAAGCTAAATTGAAGGCTGTTTTAATTCTAAAACTTTAACAAACGCAATTGAAACGAGGAAAGTGAGTCTGCTATTCGGTTATCGCTACATTATCGCGGTAAGCTGTACAAGGACTTAATAGAGATAAATTATATTTCTCTTATCGCACGATTTAAACAACTTAATATGAATTAAACAATTAAAAATAGACGTGAACTTGCTCGCGTGGTAATTTCATGAAATAATGTTTAGGTTCACCCTTTCGTAAAAGTTTTCTTGACTTTTTGCAAATTGTGATTTTTGTAATATTCTGTTCCACAAAATATTTTGTTAATAGGAAAATTATTTTAAAAATTTTCAAGTTTTACGTTGATCCATATTTTCTTTAGCCATCTATTTTTCAATAATCGAACGTTCAGTGACATTGTCGATTCATCCTGTTGATGGCTCGTTGACACTAACGGTTTTACACGTTATCGAGTCGTTCGTGGTCTACGAATGACAAATTAGCTTCGAAGCGGGCTCTCTCGAATATACGTCGCGTATACTGCTCTTACATTTTCGGTGCTTCTCCTATAACATATTAAAAACACGTTTGACAGGAGTTAGCATGGCGGTCGATAAGAATAGCGTTCGGGCTTGATCGGGTAAGTAACGCTGCGCAAATCCGCATTCGCGTCAGCTTTGGTTTCTTCGTGCTCGGTAATAGACGTCACTAAATAACAATTTTGAAATGTAGATGGAAGTATAGTTTTATCGATGATTTTAGAGTTAGATGCGCAACGCGGCAATTTGTTCTCCCCATTTGTATCAATCAATTTGATGCGCGTCCGTTTCGCGTATACGCCGTATACGTGTACATTTTCGTTCAACGGGCTGACGCTTGTCCGATACTCGTTCGAATACCTCGCGAGACTTGTGGCGACGTTAATATATCTGTTATCGATACCTTTCGACCCGGCCGTGGCATCGTGTTCCGCGCGCTCGGAAAATCGCGCGCGCCGGTATATCGGTGTGTATGTACGCCATCCGGAGGCCCCATCAGTATGCGTGCCTGCAGTATGCGTGAAACACACATCGTATGCGTATACGTGCGTGTGTGCGCATTTGCGTCATGTGGGTTCGTTGTTTGTCCCGAGGGCAGAACGACCAGCTGTCTCCGCGAGTCTCGTTTTATTTGCGCCCCTTCGCCCCTCGCCTACCCGGCGTGACCTCACCACCATCACACCACCACCACCACCACCACTCCTCTCCCCAGGCTCCACGCATCGATCGCCAGCATGCGTGTAAGCATCGATGCACTCCGCGCACGTAGGGAGTAAATAGTATAGCCGTGGGTACCAACCCAGTTATGGATACGGCACGAGGATATCGGCAGAAGGAACCGCCCGTCGACAAGCCTTCTTTCACGATAAAGCCCAAAATTACGATCGATTTTTTTTTTAGCGCGGCTATATCGCCTTGTATCTCAATGTTACGTAAGCTATACGTTCGACGTATTATCCGTCGTTGCTATACGACGGATAAAACTTATGCCCGTACTTCGCCCACGAACTATCCGTGATTCCGTATGTTCGCGAAGGTAACTACGACCGACTGCAACCAGCTCTCACATAAATTAAAAATAAAACGTTGTTAGAGGGAGAAGTTGCTTGCGAAACCACTAGTTTGTTTCCTGGTTAAACGATCTTATGTAGTATTCGCTAGAATTTTTGCAGGCGCCTCCTATCTTTTCATTATAAAAATTGCATCTACCTCGATAAAGCTCGTCCTCTCGTCGCTTTGGCCGCTTCGCAAAATTACGCTCGATTTGTCCTAACTTAACTAACAAGTTGTAAGCCACTAAACTGGAAAATGGTCAGCGCCCGCGCCCGTTTGCTAGGCTCGAAACTTGCAACAGCTCATAACCGTGTTACAGCCTCTCGCTATTTCTTTTATCTCTAAAATATATAATAATCTTCGTTGAACACCTGGGGCACGAACCGCGCCATGCAATCTTTCATCGTGTCGATATCAGCTGCTCACCTCCCGGATCGCACTTGCTAAAAGCGTGTACCGGGTTTTCTCTTTTTTTTTTTTTTTTTATTTAGTAACGATCAAATTGCGGCGATAAAAATGTTACGGTTCTTGGATAAATAGAAATCGTTTGTTTAGCGGGAAAGAATCATTACCGGTACAATTTTGTACGTTTCGTTATCTTTCAATTACTGTGACATGGAGGGATCAGATATTCGGTAAAGTATCGAGTAAAGTGCGCTGTTCTTTTTTTTTTTTAAATTAATACTTTGTGATTGATAATTAAGATGGAATAAACGAACGTGAAAATAGACGCAACGCGCGGAGATAGCACAGTTGTGAATTATTGCGTCACGTATATGCCGAGTTTAAACATAGTCATTCTTTATTCACATTTACGCGCGTAGCGGCTGGAAAGAAGAACGAGAGCTTTACAACTATATCCTTTGTGCGAGAGGGCATTCACAAAAGAATGTCGTGGAAATGGAGAAGCGGAGAAGAGATAATCGCTTTGTTTGTACCTATAAAGGGAATACGATTTCTCTTTAAAATATCTCTTTAAAATATCTGGAAACGGTGTGCATTGATGCTCCGTCAAACTTTTGCTTCTTTCGTAATGATGATTTTACCCGGAAGTTAATTAAGATTTTCGCGCTCGAAAAGCTATCGTAAACGATCATCTCGATGAGATAATTCGAAGATGGGGCAATGGATGAATCACGAGTGAAATACTACGCGAAATTTTTTTTTTCCTTTTTTTCATCCGGACGATTTCTCGTTCTCTTATTTCCGACGAGATTCGTCGGTCTTTTGTCTCGTAGACGAACTTTAGGCAGCCGAGGGGGGGGATCGTGTCTGGTGCCACTTTGAGACCCGCACAGTCCATTAACGACCAACATCTGGCCCTTGCCAGCTGCCATCCGGTAAAAGGCAATCCACGGCCAGCGCCTAGCACGATATATTTCGTTCGAATATTTAGGCTCGTTTCTCATCGCATTCGTTATTCCCTCGACAACACATTAATGTCGATTTATAGCACAAAACTTACGATTCTGAAATTATACTTTTCTCGGTACGTCAACATTAAAACATGAAAAACGTGCAGTCAAACGATGAAATTTCCACACCACAATCTCCGATTTCATCGTGTTTAGCTAAACACTTCAGTTTAAGATCCACTCTCGCGTTAAAACGCGAAAAGATTACTTTTGACTATCGCAAAGTTTATAGATCTTAAGTTTTATGATATTTCCCGGCGGCGCAAATTGCGCAGCGACTGCGAAATATTGCTCCAATAAAAATTTACTGTCTCGTGTGCAGCCGCGCGGCGCGGATTTCACGTTGCGTTCGAAGGGGCAACCGAGTCGCAGAGATGTCACTTGTAAAAAACGAGGGAGCGAAACAATATAGCGAGCACACGTTCTCGTATTTTCTGAAATAGAGAACGTCTCTCCAGCTGCACGCACGTTGCGTCCGTCGGAGCCCACCGGATCATGTGTGCGCGAGATCTCCTCTCGGAACCGGTTGCTGTGAAAGAGGAATAGTACTAGACGAGAAACACAATAATCCGGTAACCCCGGTGAAAAATTGTCGCGGATATGATTCGCGAGACAATTTAAAATCGACGCGAATAGGGTTGAAAATTCAATTTCAATATTGAGGCAACTATGGCGCATTTAAAGAGCAAATATTGGGATGAAAAACGTCGGGCTAAATGCGGTTTTCGTTCTCGTACCCATAAGTGCTATGCACATTTGATTTGCAATAGTGATTCGATATCAATTATGCCTCGCAACATAACGAATAATTAGTTTGCCCTCCATGATTAATCGTGTTGGCTTTAATATTGTAACCTGGAATATATTAGTAATTACATTGCAACGCGTTAATAATCATGCTTGGCCTCACGCAAATTGCAGATGTAGCAATAATGAGACATAATTTAGTCTCCCGAGACAATTAATACCGTCCATTTTGATTTCGGGGATATTTAACGTTATTAATTAATATTGTTAAATTGCTGAAATTACGGCATCTCGCTTGTAAAATGCTGCTTTCTCAAGAATCATGACGCTCGGTCGAAACGAGAGAGAGAAAGATAGAGATAGAGAGGGAGAGAGAGACAGAGAGAGAGAGAGACGCATAAACCGAAGACAATAGAAATTGTGTCTGAATATCCAATGGCTCCGGTTTCCTCATTGTTCAACGGGGATAATCGCGTTTTATTCGTATTATCTTGTCGCGCGCAGGCCCTTTGGGGGTGGCTGGCTGACGACTCAGGGTCTTCATACAACGGGATTAACTTCCCTCGTACGCCACAAAAACAGGTTCTCCCCTCAAAGTTCTCTTTCATGGCCGAGGCGGACTCGTCGGCGGCAGCGGCGGACATTTTATCGTCGCGTTCGTAACTCCCGTTGAAAATCTTCTCCCGTTGCGCTTTTACGTTACGTCATATTACGTAGATGGGTACTGCGCCGCGATGCGATATTCGCGGCTCATCCGCTATGTGGATTAGTCACGTAATGGGAAATTCGGTGTGGCGCTGACGCTCCATCTCTGGCAACAATCGCCCCGTCGACCAGCCGAAACTACTTCTCTCCAGTACATTAAGCTAGATTACCGCAATTAGCTGCACCGCACGTGTAAACTTGCTGGTGCGAAGCGTTTGGCATCTGGCAGCAGATACCGGTAACAGATTGCGGTCATACTCGCGAGCTACATGCGGCCCTATCGTTTCGATAGCGCGTGCGGAAAAAGTCGTTTCCTACCGAGATTAGGCATTTGCATACGCGTCTGCTGCAATTCTGTAAGCGCGAAATCGCCGCGGACTAAAACTGTCGTTGAATTAATGATTATTGTTGTCATTTCATTTTTTTTGTTTTGTTTAAACTCGCGTTTTCTCTATTAAAAGTATGTGGAAAATATCAAAGTACGTTGTCGTTAGCGCGAATGGGAACTGCGCGGCTATTTGCAAAACTGGACTTTTATCAGAAAAACATTTACCTCAAATCAAAATATATATGTTTTTATATTTTTGCAAGTGGATAAATTTTCGAAAGTAACAAGACTCGTATTCGTTTCCTCATTATAATTTCGATGAATATAATACGAATTAGCATAATGTGAAATTTGACCGAGGAGATAACGCCTCCATAAATTTGTTTCGATGTAAACACCGATTTGTATTCAATAGCACCATTTAGAACGAGCATGGTGCTGCTTTTAATGCCATTCGATTTAAATCGACTTCGTTAAAGGCATCCTTAAGCGAAGCTTATGTGTTAACGGACCATCATCATCATCATCATCATCATCATCGTCGTCTTCCGCCTTTTGTTTTTGCATGAGAACTTAGATAACTTAGATATTTATTTAAATGATTGTAAGAATAATTAGGCCGTGCTGGTTGCTGTTCGAGAAATTACTATTTATAACCGAGTATTCTTTACTCTTTATTGAATCTTTGTAATTATGGCTTTAATATAATATTTTGCTTTCTTTTAATTTCCACGGACGGAGCTTCGCCTCGTCAATATATAAATTTGCACGTGGTGCGCGCGGTTTGGCTGACACGAAGTGCGGTTTTCACTTCGGGATTGCCACACTTCGCGCCTCGCCTTGAGACGTCATTGTTTTTAAGCGGCGAAGTCCGACCACGTATGTATGTATTATACGGCACTTTAATATTCAGCATGAATTCGGCGGATTTTCTTGGAGGCGCCCGACGACGCCGTGGCACGCCTTTGACATTTCGTTAGCTCTTGAATATAAATTATTTACGCGATTAGGTGTTATCGATCGTTAACACACCTCGCGCGATCGATCGAGCGGCGCGCATCGGGCAGAAAAATCTACCATGTGAAGCGAAGAAACGACAGCTGTGCTTGGTGAAAGCAGAAACGAGCGAGGAGTCCGCTCCAGTTCCTCTGCCCACGCTCCGGACCGCCGCAAAATCAAATCGCATTTAGGCGCGATATCCAGTCGCGTCACGTCTAATCGGAGAGAATATTCCTATCCTCGGCGACTTCATAAGCCATACGTTTATGGAAACTTTCCTCAGCAGCTATCTCCGGAGGCCACTTTCTTTTCGCGCGAAAACTACCGCAGTCAAAAATAATCGCGACGCGCGTTCGGTCTATCTCTCATTTCCATCATCTGCATCGCCGCTTTTTCGAATTTGCTCTTTAAATTTATTTCCTTTCGATAAGTATTGATAAATAGACGCGTTATTCATTTTTACGTTGACCATGATCCGACATGATCGCGTTTACCGGCTAACAAAGCCGTTTTTAGCGCTAACGTAAGCGTAAAAATTATCGCCTGAGTGCACAGTTACTGACCTAGCTTAATATTTCTGGCACAGAGAGAGAGAGAGAGAGAGAGAGAGAGAGAGGAGAAAGAGAGGAAGGGGAAGGGGAGAAGAACCAAGTATTTACGTCGTCGCCTGTGCGGGCTGCGTTATTTTGTTTTGTAATTTCTCCCGGGCCATACTTTTCCTCTTCCGTCCCTCTCTCTGTTCAATCGTGTCCGACGCGTTGTGCGTCTCGATGACGAAGCGAAGCGAGGTACGTTGCGATGCTAATCTAAACGTAAAATTTCACGCGCAGGTATGCAATCGACGGCCTAATTTGATTCTCCTCACTCCGTCGGAATAATTTACGATGTGATTGGCTCCGCTATTTGCTCTTGTAATCGTTTCCATTTAATTATCCGCAATACAGAATGCCGCGTTTAGCAAAGGATGAGCATGGCTCGAAATTTGTAAAAGTATGTCAGCCGAAAAGATTTAAAGGCATTTCAGTATTTGTTGCGGTGATATTTTAAAACAAATATAATTAGAATATATGTTTGTCCATTTATCTGATCTTATTTAAGCTTCTTAGCTCGGTTCCAAAATTTACTTTAACCGAAGTTTAACTAACAATATGCAATAGAAGAGTTCGTTTTATCTACAACGTTTAGACGAAATGAATTTTTCTATTGAATATTGTTAGTTAAACTGTCGTTAAAGTAAATTGTGGAAAAGTTGTGCGGACCTTAGGCAGGTCAAATATTTGCCGTTTATTCTTTTTGTTAATTTTCAATAATTTTTTCAACGAAAACTGAGTCATCACTTTTTTTTTAGAAACGTAATTTAGATACTGAAATATTTAGACATTAACATCATTATTTCTGTTATCGCTGTTGTTAAATGACTAAACGTGATCGGAATGCAGACTTGTTGTAATATGTTGTATTTTCTATTTCCACTTTTCGTCGAGAACAAGAATGAACTATAGAACGAGAAAATGGAATTATATTTTATAAAATCAGTTATTTTAATAATAGATAAGATTTAATGACTCACTCGCTCCGAAAATGAGGGGGGGAATGATGCAATCGAGAAACTTTATTCATTAATCTAATTTTTTATGAACTCTTCGTGCAAAGAGATATTTTTAAAAAGCAAATTTATAATTGTAAATTCAAGGATAAAAATTATTATAAATTATATTGGTCATTACAAACAAGATTTAAACGATGAAGAAGCACGAGGAGAAAACGTGTACATAGAATTTCGAGAGAATTCTGGTATTCTTTACGGATGTTCATCCTTCGTCCTTTAGCCTGTCTCCCCCACCAACAAAGATTCATCTTTCTCGAGTAAAGAATGTCTACCCCCCCCCCTCCCCTCCTCCCCGTCTTGGCGAATGCGTCAGCTAAGTTCAACCCAAACATACTGCAACATGTTGGAACCTGTTCAGCCTCTTCTATACCGTTTACTTAAGTATACGCCGGTCCGGGTCACGGTCTTGCTCGCAGATCCGCACCGTCCGTACCAGTCTCTTTCCCATTGTGAAGCACGATCTCGACCGTTTCGTCGTAATCTTCGTCGTGAAAGGTTATCACACGATCGCATTGTGTTCGCATTTTGCGCCCGGAACAATCGAGCGCTTCGCTTCGTGAGAGGAAAGCGTGCGGCGAAATGACTGGATATTGCGAATACGTTCGTCTATTCTCTCGCTTTTTAATTAAGTTAAACGTTGCTACGAAATTGAGGCTTTGTTCGCCGAGCATACCCGAGAAGCGTAGCTGAAATAAAAGGATCGCGAAAAATGAATCAAGATGAGGCAACGATTACGCTCGAAATTCCTAGCGTCGATTTCTCGGAAGTGACCCCAACTATCTGCACATCTTTCGTATATAGCGCAATGGAATTCCTTTGTTCTTCCAATCAAGATATTCTATTTTAGATTCTCCCTTTAATTCATATACTCATTATAATGGCATGTGCGCAAAATGAAAATATACGCGGGCGAAATCAATATTGAACGAAAAAATGATCGAATTCAGGGTAGAATTTGGCTGCAATTTTCTAATTTGGCGTCGAGAAAGAATGCACTTTACGACGTGGCTTTACGCTGGATTAGTAAGGAAAGCGTCTGCATCACGTTGGGTTCACCACCCCCGACAGATGTTTCTTAAGGGTACGACAGCGAAACATCACGTGA
The DNA here is from genome assembly GCA_021460005.1 of Tetramorium alpestre. Lineage (NCBI taxonomy): Eukaryota > Metazoa > Arthropoda > Insecta > Hymenoptera > Formicidae > Tetramorium > Tetramorium alpestre. The sequence continues at coordinate 481,221 of JAJVSH010000018.1, read as the reverse complement.
TCTTACACATACATACATGGAAATTCCCTACAGTTCGACCTTCACGCGTCCTTCTCTTTGTTCACCTTCGGAATAGACGTAGCTTGGGCAACCTTTTTCACAGCGAGACGAAGATTCCTTTGATCCTCGATGGATTCTCAATGAGGGTCTTTTTTCTTATCTTCGTGTGATTTCGTGTGATTCTTTTTTTTTTTTCAAACAAAATTTATGATTTTTCTATAACATATGTTGATAATTTTTATATTTACTGAATGTAATTTGCATCATGTAACTCTGTTTTTGTTGTATCCGTTGCGTGGCTCTATTTGTCCCGAGTGCTATTCCCCAATTCAATAAATCTTCCTTGTTCTCTTTCTCTTTCTCTCTTTCGTCTCTCATTTCTCTCGCTCTCTCGTTCGCTCTTGTAACCGTGACCAGAACGACGCGCAAAGGTAGGAAATTGGAAATGCAAACGTTGCAAGGAGCCGACGACACGAGCCGGGAAATTGATGTTTCTCGAATCCTCGTGCCACCACTACGTCCTAACTTTACCTGCCAGGATTCGAAACGTCGTCGATCCATCGCGTCGGCTAGCCGGAAGTGAAATCCTCTCCAAATGCTCTTCCTCTCCCCCGACTCTTACTGTATCCCAGAATGACTTCGTTATTGGAACGGCGAATTTGATTAAGGACGTCGGCACTCTCCATCGCGGCCGGAGGATCCCTCCTTTCTTTTCCGCAGATCAATCCTCCTTTCTCATCCATCCAAATTCACACATTCCTCTATTCTTGTTCCTTTCTATTGCCTACCTCTTTCATCAGCGAGGCATTTTCATTTCTGACAGTAATGCGAGTTACCGTCGTGCTTTAAATTTGAAATATATTTTTAGTTATTTTATAATTGTATTATGAAAAATGCATATTTTTTTTCGTACACGATAATTTTAAACACATTATGGTAGCCGACGAAATACTTAGCATTCGTATGAAATTTTTGTTGAATCAAATTTTTGTTTTTTTTTCCGTTTTTTTTTTGTTTATATAAGACCGCTTATTTATAGCAAAGTGCATGTATACCTGATTATAAAATGAGATAATAATTAACACAGAAACGTCGGTTTTAATTCGCGTTACGCGTGCTAATATGGAACTTTAATTCACGTTGCGTTGAATTAAGTGGAATTTTCACGGTACGAAGGGGTTAATTGCCGACTTTCCGTTATGAATTTCCCGTCGAGTCGAAAGCAATCGTTCTTTTTCGCATTTCTCCCGAGATAGAGGAGGAGAGAGCGAGAAAGAGAGAAAGATACCGTCGCGCTTTAGCTGCGAGTTACAGCGAGCTTTGACGCTAATGACCGTCTAAGTAGATTTAAACGTATCCCGCCGTTACATGTTTCACCGCGCCGCACATCGCGGACGTGTTTTTTTGCAACCGTCGCACTGCGGTAAATGCCGCTTCCACATATAGCGCATATCAAAAGACAAATGGTCACGGCGACCGGGGGGATTGCAACAAATTCCGTGGCCGAACGATCATTTCTCGCGGATACATGCCGCGTTACTTTCGCAACACGCTTTACCGGAGGCTCGCTCGCCGATACGAAGTAAAACGACATTGTCGTGAGCATCGGTTCACCAAAAGGTGCGGCGCGGCGTCCGAGATACTAATCTCTTAAGCGATGTGTTACAAAGGGCAGGCGAGATATGGATGCAAAGTTATTCGATCCCTCCCGGACTAGCCGCTCGTGAATAAACCCTATTCATTCCTTGCCATTCTCCGTGGCAGCTTTTATACGTACGTCAAAGAAACATTATATTTTCGCGAAAAGATATGTGTATATCTTCTCTCGCCGTGGTTTTCCACTCGTTCACGAGTGTTTCGGTCGCACCGGACCTTTAATTCGACGATCAAATATTGTCGCTATCGACACGGTCGCCCGAACATGCGCGTCGCCGGTGTCAAACAAACATGACGATAAAGGCTCTCTCGGTGCTTACGCGTGTTTTCTGTGATAATAAATTTGTGCGCGCGCGTTTTATAGCTCGCACGAAAACGCGAGGAGGAAATTCGTTTGATCTTTGCAGCGCTAGCGTCTCGAAAAGAGCGCGTATAAAAAAAGAAGAAGGGAGATAGCGCACGATAAGAGCTTCTTACGTTTACGATCCCCGGGCGCAGTTGAACGGAATTGGAAGCGGGACGCGGGGCGAAGGGAGTTTCGGCGAAAGCTGCCGAGATCGACTTTTAACGGTAGCCTCGCTAAAGAGCGAGTACATATACGCACGCATCTGCACAAAGTTTGTAAATTATGAAATCGTGGACCGTCAACCTCTCACCGGCGTGTATACGTAAAAGGATGTGAAACGACACGTCGCTAAATCAATTGGGACGCCCAGACGCGATAACCGCGCCCATCGATGCTCGTTATCATCGTTATCGTCGCGTGTTTTCAGATTTCCAAATTCGATTGTTACCCATTGGCGTTTCTTCCTGGCGTATGCAAACGCGTTTTTGCAATCATGCTACACAGGCTGCACGCTATCGCATGCGTCCACGCTCATATCGCGCGCGCACATACACACGCATGTCACACATTGGCAGCACATGTTGGCTATAGATTTCTATACGCTTCTCGTATCTTGTCTCGTCTTGCCATGTTGTTTTCGTCGAGGGGGCAGACCTCGTGGATCTCGACTCCTCGGCTACGTCATAAGCGTCTATTTATACTCCGACGCAGCGTTAAACGTATATAGGGTGTTCGGCGCGATTCGCATTTACAGCTTGCACTTTGGTGCTCGTAATCGACCGGCAAACATGCATAACACTAAGAAATACAGTGTACGTGTTAATGTGGGAGGCGGAAAATTGCTGAAATTGTAAAAACATTGGATAGAACATTGAAGACAAGAAACATATATTATCCTTCTGAAATCTTTTTGGTATTTTTAACAGCGCGCAGTGAGAGTACACAACGGGCCGCAAAAAATTTACTACAGATGAATTTTATGATTAACGATAATAAGCAGTTAAATTACAAAGTAGAGAACTTTATAAAGAAAGTGCACGAATGACGGCGACGTTTAATTTGGAGATTAATTTATGGGAGACTTTCGCATGCGACAGGCGCCACTCAGTATACGTGTTCCTCGTGAATGAACTCGACATGGAGTATCCGGATCTTCGCCGTACTGCCTCGCAAAGCGTGTACCTACACACTGCCGTCGATGCCAGACGGAATTTCCGTTGCCGCGTTCGTGATCTACTGCGAGTCCCCCGACGTGTTTACAACGAAATTGTATCAAATGCTCAGCAGGAAAATTCGCGACATCCGAAAGGAAACGCGACGACGCGCCGATATTGATTCGGACGGTCTGTGGCTCTTAAGGCGGCCGGGAACAAAGAAATTTGCCGTAAATAACAACGAGTACGCGTGCACGGGGTATACGGTAGATTGCCACGTTTCCTGGTCAGAACAATTTCTGACGAGGAACGGAATAAGTACGGTCCGGTAAGTGCATTAACGCGAACCATATTCGGATCTCGACATCGTATAGCGTCAAGCTCTGTCATCACTCCAGGCCTGCAATCTGCGTGAATTACGCGCCACGCAGATTACAGGCGTGCGTGGAGAGACGACGGACATTTATGCCGGCGTATATGGCAGCCAGAACACCGAGCGTAAGCTCATTTTCGCTCGATGAACGGAGCGGCCGTGATAATTCGCAATAATTTAGAAAGCCGCGCTTTATTCCGTTCTTATGTCGCGACTCGACTGTTTTCTGCTTTTCTTTTTTTTCCTCTCTCCATTGTGGAGCGATCCGTTCTACCTTGCCTAGCGCTTCCTTAGCCGGAAACAGTGCAAAACCTCTACCAATGCACAGCACGATCCAGCATTCTCCAACATCGTTTACGCTAACAACCGCGAGAGAAAGAAGTCTCTGCTACAATATATCTATCCGTTAATGGATAAAACCGCTGCCGTTTATCGCCTTCTCTTCGCGGAAAGGTCTTTTGTTCTACTTACGCCATTAACTGTAAAGAACGGTCACAAGTCATAATTAAGCAAAACTAACGGTGCATTACATAAAAGTGCATAGTAAACGGATAATGTGTATCGCGCGGAGGCGTGCGCGATACAGCTTAAATTCACTGTTAATTATGAGAGCTCTTAATTATGAGAAAAATAATATAGTCGCGAAAAAAAGAGTCGTTGACGCGAAAATGCGATTCTCATCGCTTAAGATCGTCTAAGCCTGTGCCTCGACGAGTATGCAATCATTTTCTACACACATCCACACGTATCGGATGTGCTAGTAAAAAGAAATGGCGATATTTTCAGATTTTAATTTAATTAGGATAGTTAGTCGAAGAAATTTATCCGTCTCATTAATTATACAATTTCGCAGAGCGTTCTATTGCACGTCGACCCGGCGGGACGAGAATTCGCGATACATTGTGCCGATAATAAAATCGCTAATCCGCCGATAAACGCATTTGAATCGGGGCCAACTATTTATAATTCCGTCGGGATGCTTCTAGCTGAGTTATAGCCGCGTACGACATTGTATGTCCGCGCGATCGATCAACATCCAGCGTACATGTAACGCCATCAAATTTGAAATATCATTTTTTTTCCATTCGCTTAAATTCGGCACATTTGTACATAATATTTTATTAAAGTACTCGAGTAATTGAATCTGTTTTGCGCGGTAATTGGTAATTTCAGCACGTGTTATGACGTAATATTTACGCAACGCAAATATCGAGGGTCTCGCAAATGAGCTTGCAACGACAATAATAATAATAATAATAAGGATAATAACGGGACATTTAATTGCTACTCGTTAATGATGCAATTTTCATCGAATCAAAATTGTTAATTATCGCTCTTGGGTATTTTTCCTCCACTCGCTTCTTTTCTATTCTCGATTCTTTACCGACCAAATTACGTCACACGCACTGTTTCCAACAGAATTACCAGGGCACAAAATGTGTTATATGCAGCAAGCGCTCGACTATGACATGGAAAAGTACTAAATAACCAATACTTGAAACGAATTGAAAAGCCCGTAGGTGAGAGGAGCGGGGCAATTGGTGTAAAAGCCACCTATCTTTAGAAATTTTATTTTTGGCCTCTCCTTCGTACTCATAATGGCGATCGGCCGCGAAAACGGCACGACCGACACAGTTTCCGCCGTCGTGCGTTTCCACATGTGCGTCTTCTCGGGGGAAAAAGTGCGTATATGCGCGCGCGAACCATAAAATTATGCGGTGAAATCGATCGATTTTTTCAGACAATCGAACGGATGTGAATTACAATTTCAAAATCGTCGTTAAAATGCATGAGCTTTCGCGACAATAACAGCGACGGCGACAACAGCGAGGACAATAGTACGAGAGTGTGGTTGGTTTAAGAAAAGAAACATAATATTTCTCGCTCAAAGTCACAAATTGAGGAACGTTTTATGAGAAAGAATCGTGAAAAGAAATAATTATCACGTTGATAATTATTTCTTTTCACGATTCACGTTGATAGTACGCATATTATATATTATGTATTCGCGCAAAAACATTTTTGTTTATGACGTTTATGCTTTTACAGTTAATGCCAGAAACGCTATTTATATTTTCGTCTCACTTGTTTGTTATTATGAAGCAATGATAATCGTGACCGCTCGATTTAATCAAATTGTGACAGAGTTGTTTTTAATTAGCATTATTCGAAATGGACACAGATAATCAAAGTCGAAAGATCGCACCGAAGATTCACGCGCGAGTCGAAATTTAAATAGTAGCTGTCCTTCGTTCGCTTCTTAGCACCTTGTAGCCATATGCGGCACGAATTCTTGCCGATCGATTTTTTTTTTTCTATGTCAGAGTTGCGATTACGGTTTTTTTCCATCGCTGAAAATACCATATAATGCGCGTTAATCTTTCGCGAGATCGGATAAGCGGTTGTCAGTTGTAAGACTGTATTATAATATATTCGTACGTTTTCTGATAACGCAAATACCCGTAGATTTGCGTCGTCGTTTCAATGCGACGTGCAAATTATCGGCCGTGGTTCAATACGCCTTTATTAAGTTACTTGAGTCGAAAGTAACGAAATATATTCAAGGCTAAAATATTGTTTGCAGAGTAGCCCGGCGGAGCACCACTCGTCCTTGGCTAAGACGCAGTATTGCCGCGGGTGAGTTTTTTTTTCTATTGATTCTTCATTAGCGATGCGTGTATTTTGTGACGTAACAGATATACATGTGTACATACGTAGTCACAGTTTATCTCTGCGTTTTTACTTTCTTTGTGCTTTTTAAAACGTGCCCGATAGCAAGTTTGAGAAAATTTAGAGAACTGTTTGTTCAGAAATACTGTGCATAAGATCTGTGTAAATCATAAAACTTTTGCATACAGCACGGTGAGAATTTTAGAAATACACTGTAAGGTACGTCGACGTTGATTGAGCAACGGATCCCGTCTCGTTGTTTAAAAAACGAATGTTTCATATTTAAATACCATTTAAATGACATAATGCAAAACGAATAATTTATTTTCACATGTAATATTCGATATTATATATACAAGGCATATGTAATAGAGAAAGATACCGTTGACGGTATGGAATAGCTGCTGTGCTACGAACGTTATATAAATGCACGGTTAAATTAAAGAGAAAGCGGAAGCTGTAAATAACAACTGCAGAAACTCTCGATATCCGTTACGTACAATTTACTGATATAGCTTTATACAACAATATACGGTATAAATAATACCACGGCGAGCGGAATAATCACGAGAGCCCGCCACGTGAGGGTGGTACGCGGCGTTCGCCACGTGCGCCCGTTACACGAGCTACGTGATCACGTTGCGTCGCCGGTATTGATATTAGTGGGGAAAAACGGAGAAGAAATTTTCCGACGGAATCGAATCGACGTTGTATGTACGTGGTGTATAGCCGGGCGCCTACCAGCCTCCGTAAATATAGACGGGCAATTTTTCGTCCGAGTGGCGCGAACAAACACGCGCTGTTAAGGTCGTTTCGACAAATAATCTCTCGTAGGCTAACGCCTCGGTGAACGTGATAATACTTACGCGAGTGACGTCGTAAGCGAGCCGAGAGATAGCGTCGAGATTACGCATGTAATCTGACCCCTCCCCCTCCCCCCTCTTCCGTTCAAAGACTGTGAGCGATTTACTTTTTCGACCGCGCGAATAAATCTCGATGTGTAATCGCGCGAGGAAATGCGGCGAGATTTCGGTTATCGATATCGCAATCGTCCGTACGTATCATAGGCGTTCCTATTTGCGTTCCGAGCTTACGCATCGGAAATTTCCCCCCCTTCCCCTCGGGATAAAATTGTGCGAAAGAACGGTGTGTGCGTGCCATGCCCCAAGGCTTTCCGTGGCATCGCGCGCCGCGTGACGATGAAACCCACGAAATTGCGGGGAACCTGACGAATCCCGATCCCGACGCGGAGCGGCGCGGCGGAACGAGAATGCTCGTTTCGAGCGAGAGAAGCACTCGGGGTCCGATTCCCACCCTCTCCCCTTGTTTCTTTCCCCGTTCTTCCCGTCCGCTCGCCATCGCTCGCTCGCTCGCTCGCTCGAGGAATCGGGCGGAGAAAAACGTTTCTACGAACGAATCTCCGGCCCTCGAGGCGCATTTTTCGACATAGATGCTTCCTTCCATTTAATCCGTCGAGTCTCATTTGGCAGACGATCGACAAAAGCGATCTAGATTTTGAAAGATCCGTTTAGACGGATTCTTGTTTCGCGCGTTTCCGAGAAAAACTCGAGACTACCGGTCATCGGTACACGATGAAGAGCAATTTGGTGAACATCTAAAATCGTCTTTTTAATAAAGCATCAATCCCGATTATATTCCTAGTCGTCCATCGGCAAGCGATCGATGCCGCCGCTGAATAATTCCGCGCTCGACCCGCTTGTCGTCCCTGTCCGGCGTTACCAACGATCGACCCGTACCGTCGTCGTCCTCACGAGTTTTTCTTTCGCGAAACGACTTCGGCCTCCTTCCGCCATCACGATGCGATTGAAACGACAAGCGGAGGAATAGGGGCCGTGGGAAAAGCGGTAAAATGCGTCGGTAGCGCCCGGCGCGAACCTCGCGGAAACCTTTTGCTCCAAGTTCGTCGACCGCCGCGATACACTCTCGACGATCGCGCTGTTTTTCTCGCTTCTTCTTTCCCTCATTACCCCGGGCAAATCGCCGGGAAAATTTCCGCGCGATTTAAAGCCCGCGAAAGAGAGACGCGTTAAAATGCAAAACAATTCGTGCCGCTTTATTTGCAAACATTCTCAAAAGTTAGCCGCGTCATCGCGAATCGTACGATGCAACAATTTAATTTATCCACGATGAACACATTTTGCTGATAAATATTCTGTCACGGTAGAGATTCCAAGTCGTATGGCGTCATGGCGTTCTTATTAACCGTGCACGTCGTTGACTTTGTTTACAGGTAAACTGCGAACAACAAATTGACGGCGATCGTTTTTCTCGCGCGTCAATAGGCAGTCTGTCGCGCCGTTGTCTTCTTTTTTTTGAGCATTTTGTTTAAAAATACATTCTCAGAGGGATTGAATCTGCGTCGGCGCGACAGGCCTGTCCGCCATAAAATAAACACGTGACGCAAATGAGGCACGGGAAGGGTTCGCAATAGGTCACGGGCTCACGTGGGGTGTGAATGGCGAATTATTAATAATAAAAATTGATTGCTTCGAACGAGAGCTTGTTCCAGCCAATCTCCGCGGATGACATAATCGAATCCTCGAAACGCTAATCGAACGATCTCGCGGCGCGGGATTTCATCCGCCGATGCCGTACAGTTGGACGGAAATATTGGTCTCCGGCCAATAATGCGATGCAAAAATTTTATCTCCTTTATTATTCAAGCGATATCAAATTAGCTCTCCGAAGAGTATTTCAAATGCGGTATGCACGCACAAAATTAGATTTTGAGTTTTTAAATATTAACGCCTACGATGGTGCGTCGTTCAATTTTTAGCTCTTATGTCTAAACTTGAGCCAAACGTGTATGTTTCGCATGTTTCGCATGTAACGGAAATTTCTTCTTATTATATAAAAGTTCCATTCTTTCTAGACTCTTGCCTGCGCCATTGTATCACACTTCTGTTTACACAAATCATTGTGCAACCGACAACGACTCGTAACCGATCAATAAAAAATTCTTTCTTCTTACAAAGTTCTTGACATGTCCTGACGCGCAAGAAGTAGGTTAATTATTTTTTATCTTAAACATAGCCTCTTATCGATCGTGTGCGAGTCGTGGAAACTTTTACGCGGTCATTTAAGCGCCGCTGGCGGCGGAACTCTTCGCCGTCCGTTCATCGTCTCATTTTATACGCGCGAAATAAATTCTTACGCCAACGCCTCGCATCGATGTCGCATAAATGGAATCGCGTCGCTTTTCATGCGCGTGTCTCCATCGCGCAAAGGAAGCTCTCGTGATTGAGCTCTACCGTTCTACGGTATATTTATATCGCGAATTTATATCCCGGGATTACATATTGTGTCGATACGTTCTTTACCTGAAACAATTCTATATTTATTCTATATTTATTGCATATAGGCCGTTGTACCTCCGACGCGCTTCATATCCGCCTTCTTCGTTTCTCATTCAGTGAATCGAATATTTCGATTTTTATGTTTTAAAGTGGGAATCGCGCAAAGGGATGCGAAGGAAAAAGAATTATTGTCTATTTATGCAACTGACAGTTGACACACGCTTGCTCTTCAGCCTGTTAAAGGCGAATGTTAAATCCTCGTATCGTCGCCTTCGCAAAGTTCGCTTCGGACGAATACGAGCCAAGGCTGAAGCAATATAACGGCAACTGATGCGCCCCGGGAACGATGATTTGTCTCCTCCTGGTAGCCTTAAGAGCTTTCGTACGAGTTGGGAATCATCGCGTTGCCCTACCTGCTTATTACTTTAAATATCGCCGGCGTATCGTTGTACTCTTTCGCGGATTACATTATTATATACCGTTGGTGTCCCTCGGATAAAAGATAATTCGCGTCTGCGTTCGGCTCGTGCGTATATAAGCTCTGTCTATATTTTATCTGTGTAATTTATTACTTAGTCCTTACAATTGGCTGAAATGACCATTATGGGGAAAAAGGGAAGAAAAAAGAGAGAGAGAGACAAGATTTATCGTCTTTCTCGTGAAAGGATTCTTTGGAATAAAAATACACACAATTTTGCTTTACAAGGAAAGATAATTGGAAAATAAGTTCTTGCAACATTGTCGATCCGACTCGCTCTCGTGCACATCACGTTATTGCAACACTTTTAATATTCGCCAAGAACGGATTATTATCACCGTTATCCATCCTGATAACGGGGCCTCGTCCTCTCGAACGGACGGCGCGCCGGCGGTTTTTTTACGCGCTCCTTCAGAGAACGGGCGCGTTTCCTCGTACTCTCTGGCCTCTTCTAATTGGTCACGTTCTTGAAAATTTTGCTGGCGGAAATTAATTTTCCTTCCGTACGAGAGCTATTCGACGATACACAAGGCGCCCACTCCTCGCTGCTGCATTTTCCTCGCGCTTATATTTATTTTCAGTAGTTTCCTAGAAAAATGTCTTGCGTGCCGAAAGAAACGCGTGACATATCGAAAATTATGAAAGATACAAAATAATTTAATGAGAAAATACACTGATTGTGGAGGAAAACGGTATCTTTCGAGATCATTAAAGAGTGCGGGCTTGAATCGATTAAACTAAGTTTTCTCATCTGAACATGCAAAATATGATTAAAAAGGGGCCGTTCGTATATTTCTTGGAAACTTTACGAATCAGCGAAATATCGCTTTCGAAATCCTTGGCGACGTTTTCCAGGTCAGCGGAAGGATCGGCGCGTATCATCGTCGTCTTCGAACGTTCGAACTGCCATGCACGAATAAAACGAAACAAAACGACTTTCCAAGAGTTCACGTTCGTGGCAATTCGCTCGCCGCTATTTCGACCTAAGTGTATATGGACGAGGAGAGAAAGTCTCGTATCGGAGTATATGTCTGCGATTCCGCGGTACGCTTGATTAGCCCTGATGCTTTAACCGATTGTATCGAGCCAATGCCTTGATACTCCGAGCGCGCGTTGAATAGAAACGGGCGATTAATTTTGTCGCGTAAGCGTCCGGGATATCGGAACGGGAAACGTCGCGTTGGTCGAAGTGTGCATGTTCGTTGAAGTATGTTTTTTATAATTGCGACACGCGTATTTTGTTCTATCCCTTGTTGCAATTGTTTCATGCTGGACATCTATGTTTATTTTGTACTTTATGAGAGAGATATTATACAATTTTATAACACGTATACGAGTTTCGTAAATTAATTATACGTAAGTTCATTAGGCCGTTTCGCACTTAAAAATCTGGAATGCATCCGTCCGCTTGTTAACGAAAATAAATGCTACAGTGCGGCGCGCGCGAAAAAAAAAAGGAACACTTTATACCAAGTCGCTACTTTTTCAGCCTTCAGAACGACGGAGATTATATTGTTAAACCGGCCGTGAACCGGCGCCGGCATTTATGATATGTCGCGAATGCAGTCACTCGCGATAAACGTCGCTCTTAAACTCATGTAAATGGAGATGAATACCTCGCCGGCTAATTTTTATCCCCATCTGAATTTTCCTACGGAAACGGCATGACATACTGTTAATTTCACAATAATGATGTTCGAAGAGATCGAATCCACGCTGGGCCGTGGCCATGATCAAGAATGATTTATGACTCAAGCGGGCAAGTATCGTTTTTCCGAGCGCGGTTTTGCGGATCAAAGGCCACTATTCGCAAAAAGGCGCGTCGTTATTTCAGAGATCGGCCGGGCGGGCGTAGAAAAGGGAGAGCGAGAGAGAGAGAGAGATAGCGACCAGAGGGAGGCAAGGGATTTATGATCGAACAGGCGTCCGATTCATTATTGCAAAGTTTGCGATATCGGCGGTCGCAGACTTTACGCTGCGAATACGTGACGGCGACTGAGCGTTGTTTGCGATCGGAGTATAGAGGAGAGGGGAAGAAAAAAAAAGTAGAACGACGAGTTTCCTTCGGACGATGATAGTTGAGGAGAGAGAGAGAGAGAGAGGAGGGGGGGGGGCAGGAATAGAGAGAAGGTAAGAGGAGAGAGGAGAGGGAATCTCCACCGAACAGTTATCCGGCCCTGATGCTGCTTGGGCTCCTTCGATCGGCGGCTGCGGTGACGGCGGTCGCGAGAGATCCATTTTCGATCGCTCGAGAGAGAGAGAAAGAGAGAGATCGAGATCTTGTTTTCTCTCGAGGCCCCCCGAGATGCTCTTTGCCCCCTGACTCCGCGAATCCATATTTTTTCCCATCTCGAACGCTACCAACTATTGGCGAGGAACGGGGGAGATTTTACGAGCGAGTGCCGCAACAATGTGTCAAAGAGTGTCGACAATCTCCAGCCTGGACGCGAGCTTCGAGCGATAGCGACGAACATGAAGAGGGCGAATGAGATTGCTTTCAAAACGGTATTTCATAATGTTCCATATCTCATACGTGAAAAATACGAGAGAAAAATAATTTTGTCTTATCTGAACGCATCATTCGGTTGAAATTAAGCAATCGTATGGCGCGTCATGCGAGCGCGAAAGGAGCGCAGATGGGCCGGCCGTCTGTATCTCCGATACGGCACCGGTCGGTCGACTCCGTTTCGATCGAAGCGGGTACTCGTTGCCCGTGAATAGAGGTTGAGCACCTCGCGATCTGCCGTTCAAAGAAAAGTAGGATGGTTCTACAAAACAGTTAGATGGCCCTGATGTTAGCAAATCACCGAGCAGCCGTGCCTACATTCGCAATCACTGCGATATTGTATATAGCTTTTCAGAAGATTTGAAGCGTTTCGCAATTTCGTCCGTGCCATTCTTCACGCACACGAAGTACGGAGCGTAAGAGACGTCTCGCCAATGCTCTTTATACACTTGGATCAGTGCGCAACATTCATTTCACGTACCGTTTTGCCTGTTGTACTTAAAATTATAACGCGCATGTTTAAATCTTTCCGTTCTAGTCGAATAATACTTATAATTTCGTCGAATTAACATTGAGCCACCGTAATAATTTTCGTACTTTTCCAGTGACGTGCAGTTTCCGAGAAAATTTATTGCCGTTCTTAGATGCACGGGCTCGCTTATCCTCTCGCTTTTCCACGTTTCGAGCGCTACGCGAACACGTCCAGGGAATCGGGATTCTCGTTTCCTCCAGGCTCGTCGATCTTTGGCCTCCGTCCGCGCTCCGCCTTCGCTTCGTGCCGCTCCGTAGAAGCGGTTCTGATGCACGGCTTCAGATAGAGTTTCTAGGATATTCGCGAGAAACTCGTAGAGACAGCGTCTCCGCTACCTTCCAGAAAGCGTCTTCGACTCGCAAATTTTTGGATTCTCACGTTATAGAACACGTAGATCCTTCCACGCGATTCTTATTTCCTCATTTAATGAAATTCCAAATGACATTCCAAATTTATATTCTCGGGAAAAAGTCTCCCCGACTCTCTCTCTCTCTCTGTATAAAGATCTACAAACATATTTTACGACGACAGCATCCTAAGTGAGCTTTTTTTATCACCGACGTTTCCCACACATGTGTTTCTCCACGTGTTTCGAGCCAATATTTTCCCAGGATCACTAAAGACGCCGGCGAGGGCCCTGGCGTCTTCTAATTCTACGTTTCTCCGAGGGAGCAGTTTTCGGGGAAGAAAGTTCCAAATTAGACGCTCAGACCGGTCGATTATATCGCACAGTACGTGAAATGGCCGTCACGACTGTACGCTGTCTTTATGAGAGTAACCCTCGTAAAGTGAAGAAGCAGAAGTAGAGGATCCAGGCACGGAGGAGGACGGAGTGGCTCGTCTCAAGTCTGATCGCTCGACTGCGAATCCTTTCGCGTGGAGAAAACTGCCCTCGTCTTTTTCGTTTCGAGCCGCGAACCTGTCCGGTCGCGTCTGGAACGTCTCTTATGTCATCGCTCCTATAAGTCTTTTGTGAGTTAGTCTAGAAGCCACGCCGAGGTAATATGCGGAGGGACAAATGCATTCCAAGCGAAAATAAATCAGCCCCGTGAGATCGCGATTCGACGGACGCGTAAATATTTTCTTTTCCATTCGCATTCTTTATAGGATAGTGCTGGGATTTATTTGGTAACAAATAAACGCGACAACCGCGGCGCTTCATCTCAGGAACGTGCGTGTGATAAATATAATGCGGGACAATATGCGTCGCGGAAGCGTCTATTAAAATTTTATCGAATTTGGTTTTCTAAGCCGCTTACATGAATTTACGAGAGATGAAATATTAACAGGAATATTAAAGGAAGCAGTTTGCATCAATGACTTCACAAATTCGTAAATTCATGTAAGCGGCTTAGAAAATCAAAATAGATAAAATTTTAATAGAAGCTTTCGCGACGCATATTGTTCCAATATATTTGTCATACGCACGAGATGAAGCGCTGCGTTACGAGCGGCAGGAGTGAGTCGAGAAATCTGGCCGAAAGTTGCAAATAAATCCCAACACTACTTTAGACCTATGATATAATTACTCCTTATATGAGGAGAGGAATGCTTCTTTTTCCCTACGCTTCTTTCACGCCCTTCAACGGAAAGTCACGTTTCACGTGCGCGTGCGATTAACGTGTCGCGTCTCTGATATTTCTCGAGAGTTTCTCACGTCCCGGCGAGAGATGTCCTGCGGAATGGATCGCTACCTTAAACAGGGGTTAGCCGCGCTGCACAGCGGCTGGCGAGTGCGTGGCGAATGTGTTCTGCAGGGCTCACGGCTGACGGATTTTCAAGCGGAACTCCTCGCGGGCAGAATGCAGAACGCGCGAGGTCCCCGAACCGGCCCTATTGATTTTAGAGAACCTTCCCGGCGCGCGTGAGAGAGCGACGGAGAAAGAGATATACCGTCGGCAATTCCGACCTTCCCTCCGTCCCCCTCGTCAAGTTTTCGAGAAGGGTCACCCCGTAATTTGAATATACGGCACCCTTCTGCGCGCTCGCAACCCCTCCCGGCCAATTGCACGTTCGGCATATTTCGTTCGCCATGCACGGCGCGGTTTCGTTCTCCGCTCTCCTCGCGCCTGAAATACGCGGACACGAGGTATTTTGTCGTGATATCATTATCGCGGTTTCCAAATGCCGAGTCTTTTTTTTTCTTTTGCGGCGACAAAATTGAAGCGGAAGCAAAATTGAAGAATTTATCTTATCGAGGAAACGATGTAGTCTCAGTTATTAAATACCGAGTGTTTGCCTACACATCGTACGTTCGCGCACGCTTTTATGCTATCGATAGTGTCGCTGAAATAATCTCGTTGCCAAATAATCTCGCAAGCCGGCGTAAAGTTGATGACGAAGAAGAGACGAGATTCGCGGACTCAGCGTCTCCGTGTTTTTTTTACGCGTCGCAATTACTCGACTCGCGGAAACGGAAGCGGTCGATCGCGCCTGAGGTACACGCGAGCGCGAAAACGGATCGCCGTAGAGACGTCGATTACAAAATTAACCAGTTCCGCGAGCGGCGACGCTTAGCCGCCGCCTTTGATCGTGGAACGTAATATTTTCGCCGCTCCGCGCGTCAGTGACTTCCTTTGTGCGCGCAAACGGAGTTTCTCGATAGTTCGGCGGTTTAACTCGCTTAGAACTTTGAATTCGTCGAATTTCCAGAGAACGCGGTGGCCTCGCCGCGACGAGGCACGAGAGTTACGGCGACTTCCTATCGTGACGGCGACCGCGCGATTTTTGTCGCGAAAAGAGACCCGCACAGTCCTCTTTCTCTCTCTCTCTCTTGCGCGCGCCGCGCCGGCGTGAATTCCCAACGTAGGGAAATTTGCGTGCGGTTCGTGAATTTTCGCGGGGCCGGCCCACGATAATCCGGGCTTATCGATCGGCGCTCAGTTGCCAACTTGGCGAGTGGCGAACTCCCGGAATTACGAGTGAAATGCTCTACATAGCGACGCGGTTGGCAAATCAGATCCGCTTTCATACCTTTGCACGGGAGGATACATCGAATTCCGGCTCACCTTCCGGTGGGCCAGACTTTCGCAATTCGACGACGACGACGACAATGTCCGCGTTCAGCGCAGCGCGAAGTCGCAGGCATCCTTCAGGCTGCCGTGCCAGACGATTTTACGTCCGATCGAGGTATAATGATTTTTTTTTTCTAGATACAAACGTATCCACCGCGTACATTGTACGAAGTACAAAGGATCGAAATGAGTGAACGAGATGATTTCCATGTCGCCCATCCCTTCCATTTCGTTGATTGAGGCGTTTCGAGGGGGTACGAAACTTGCACGTCAAAGGGTAAAGGGAAAAGAGTACCGCGGGAACGGGGTCGGGCTTTTTTCTTCCCCCTTCCCCCNCCCCCCCCCCGGCTCGAGCTCGTTGTTCGAGTTTCGGGCGAAATCCCGGACGGAGTGGTTTTCATTGCCGCTACCCCGACGGTCGCCAAGCTCGTCGTGTAGTTAGTTGTATGGCATTGTAACCTACGCGCTTTCTAGCAGTCGGCATTAGTTCCCTGCTCGCTCATTCCCTCGTTCAGATTTGTCCTTAAAAACCTGTGGGGTCAGTGGTGCTCACCCTAGACTTGGCTTGACGCAACTAATTTAGGAGAAAACTGTGTAACTTCTTTATTTTGATTTTATAGTCATACGGTGGAGGCAAGTAAAATGCTGCCTTGATTTTGCAAACGAAACTTTATGAAAAATTTCAACTCCGCACATTGGATGATATCGAGTCGAGTCGTTTGTAAATATTTAAAAAAAATGTTTTTATTTGGAAAAATTTATCCTTAAATTTATCGGGGCCGTGATAAACTAACTAATAGTTAAATCATACGTATATGTCTTTGCTTTATCTTCAGATTAGACAAGTTCAGATTTATGATTTAACTATTATCTCTGTTATCTTAACAAAAAGTTGGAATAACTGGCCCATAATCTATTTTAAGCCTATAGTATTCAATAACATCGATCGATAACGATCCATGCCTCCAATCCTTCTATTTTGATTCAAACAAGTTGTAGCCTTAATCTATCTATAGTACAGCATAATGTTCCGAAGCACAAGTGACGTTTAAAAAAGACGCACGATAATTCCGAGATGCCTCGTGCGTCTTCAGGTAGCGCAGTCGCCCCCAATTAAACGCCGCATTCCGTGGAAAAAAAAGAAAAGTGACGAGGGGGGGGGAGGGTCGATTATAGAACAATCAGAAACGCCGGTCTGCTCTTTGTTTGCGCGAGCAAAGACAACAAAGTGGCGTTCAATACAGATTGTTCTGCATGCGCGCGATACGATTGAATTATGTATAAATGTAAGTGGTTAACGTTCGGTTCTCATGGCGAGGCTCGTCCGACGATCTCGATTCACCCGGCGATATGCCCCACGTCGGCGCGGCGCCGACGCGCGATTTGAGAATCGCTGACGCGCCGCGCAGACGGGATCTCTCTCCGCGTCTCTGCGCGTATTCGGGACGCGGCTGAGGGCGCGCGCGCGCGCGCGCGCGCAGGGTCACGTGACGGAGCACCGCGGTGGGCGCCGTCGGCGTGCGATTGGCCGATGTCGCGATACGAACTCCCCATCCGGCGTCCGCGGAACAAAGAGACGAGGCTACCCTGTCCACGGTCGCGAGCGCTGCCATTAGAAAGTCGTCGGCAGTCGATGAACGCGGGAACTCCGCGAGCTGGACAGAGAGAGCGAGAGGGAGAGAGATAAAGAGAGCTGGGTCCGTCGGTCCGAACGTCGCGAGAAAGTCTACCAGTCTGCTAGGACTCGATACGGAAAGAAAGAAAAAGAGAGAGAGAGCGGAGAAGATTCGGNAACATCATCCCCGATCGGCTTTTAGAGATCGACTCGACCCGTCGCACATCGGACCGTCCGTGGGTCCCGGAATCGTAGGGATCGATCCGGTGAAACGAAGCGCGTGACGGAAGCGCATTCGCGAACGGCGTGTAACTCGCCTACGACGACGACGACAACAACAACGACGACTTGGCTAAGTTCGGAGCCAAGCGCGGAGGCGAGCGTGGAGCAACGACGCGCGGACGCTCGCCCGAGAAAGATCGATCCCGTGCAACTGCAACTGTGCGTCGGGTCGCATCCTCCGGATCGGCGAAGATCCTCCGAGGGACGCTCCGGCGGTTAGCCCATCGCGCTGGAGGGTCGACGACGTGCGACGAGCGCTGTAGAGTGCTACGCAGCGACGTGGCGACGACGCCATTTTGTGACTGGTACCGTGCGCTTCTTTCGGCATCAGCGCCGTCGAGCCTACTCATCGCCGCGCCGTGACCCGTGACACGAGCGTATCTCCGATCGCGTTCGTCAATAAGTGTAAGAATCACGACGTGGAGCGCGTCTGGGCCTCTGGAGCTGTGGATCGCCAGAGGCAGCGACGGAGAGGAAGAGAGAGAGAGAGAGAGAGAGAGAGAGAGAGAGAGAGAGAGAGACAGTGTCCGTGTGCTCGAGCAAGAACAAGTGCGTCATCGGCGTGACTCCCATCCGCGCGCCGTCAGTCCCACCGCGGTAGAAAGAGAGAGAGAGAGAGGGTTTTATTCGATTTTTATCGTCGACACCGTCGCCCTGGGTCACCACCATGAGATTGGAAATTGTGTCGGCGGCGGATTTTCTGGTGCACTTGCTGCGCCTGCAGGCGGGTCAGCTGTCGGAACGGCAATTGGAGATGTTCAAATCGTCGCTGACGGAGGTGCTGCGCCACCGTTACCGGGATCACTGGTTCCCGGATCGGCCGAATCGTGGCTCCGGCTACCGTTGCATACGCATCAACGGTAAGATGGACCCGGTGATTGCTCAGGCCGGCGCGAACGTCGGTCTGCTGCCGACCGTCCTGCACAGCCTGTTCCCCAGCGAGCTTACCATGTGGATCGACCCGTCGGAAGTGTCGTACAGAATCGGCGAGAACGGCTCCATTTGCGTGCTGTACGAGCGCACCGAGGCCGAGTGCGCGGAGGAGATCTCCCAGCAGCAGCAGCATCAACAACAGCAGCACCAGCACCAGCCGCACCTGCATCAGCACCACCATACGCTACAGCATCAGCAAGCGCCGATTATGCCGCCGCCGCTGCCGCAGCAGCAGCAGCAACAACAGCAATTCGAGAGCTGCAAGGACTCCCTGCTGCTGGAGCACACGCAGTTCAGCGAGCAGATCGCCGCGTACGTCTCCAGCTGAATCACCGGGCTCGCCGCCGCGCTCGCGTCCACGCTCTCGAAATGATCTACTATAAAGCGCACGTGCATCTCGTGATATGTGATATCCCGTGTGTCGCGTCGGACACGGGTCCGCGCGCTCAATCTTTCGTGGACTCCAAAACGTGCGTGCGTCCCTCCTTGCGTCTTTAATCGTCTTCTTTCTTCCCCTTTCTTTCTGTTCTTTTTTCCTCCCTTTCTCGGTGCACCGAAAGTCTCGAGCGAAGAGTCGGTCCACCTCCATCGCCGTCTCCTTCCTCCCCCCCCCCCTCTCTCTCTCGTCTCGTCTTCTACGGGAAAAGAAAAGAAAATAGTAAAANGGAGCACCATCGATCGATGATCCGCAGCGTCGCAACCTCGACGCGCCTTGTCCCTCCGAGCGAGTTCCTGCTACGCGGGGAGAGTCCATCCTTCGGGAGACGCGAGCTTCGTCCACGCGCGTCGGTCGACTCGAACTCGACTCTAGTCTAGTCTCGCGCTTCCCGGTCCTCCTCTCGCGCACGAAGAATCTCGAGAGTGAGCGAGAAAAGGCACCCTCCGAGGAGAGAAAACAGTGTTCCACGAGCGGCTAGTCTGCGCGATTCCAAATGCGCCCGAAGGAAGAAGAAAAAAACGAGAGATAAACAACTGTGTGCCGTGATGGATGAGCGAAGAGAGAGATGGAAGTGGATCGAAGCGCAGACCAGTCGACTTGATCCGAAGCTGCTCCTCTGAATATCGTCATTGTCATCAGTCTCGCCCTACTATCGGCGAGTCTTTTTCGCTGGTGAAGGATCTCGCGGCGAGAAAGAAGCGGAGCGGAGCTCGGAGCTCTCTCAGCAGCCGACTAATTGATCTCAGCACCTCCTCCACCCGCGTAACCTCCGGGTGTCTCTCGTGACGACAGCAGCCACGCGAGGGAGGAACAACGAAGACCAGCCAGCCTCATCGCCCTTCCTACGTTCTCGAGGGAGTAAAGGAACTGTACTCATACATTTACACATGATACACACGTTATATACAGACACACACACACATCCACTACACATGATTTCTCTGCTCTCGCATACTCCCGAACGACCAGCGTCTTTCTTCCACGCACTTTTTGTCACCGTCGGATCTCGAATTAAGGCTCGTACACACCGCGACGAGTATATTACGATGCAGAAACGCGCGTTTTAAGGAAGCGATCGCTCGCTTTACGCCAAATACTTTTCGTCGTGAAAAACGGGCGCTTATTTTTTTTCTGAAATTCTGTGAGTGATACAATCCCGCTGGTTGTTCAGTCATTTAGAGTATTCGAGAGAAAGTAAGCGTGATTACGTCGCAAGTCATTTACGATTAGATTCAACAATTCTTGCAGTGTATATAAACGAACATTTTTTCCATATTCTCCATCTCGCGTCGGTTTGTATGATCGTAAAATTGAGAACCACAAAGGAATGGGACGAGAGTCAATCGTTTTCCATTCTCATCGTCGAGAATTTTCTCGAGCCTCGCACTGTCAATGCAGATTACCACCGAGCCACACACACATACATAATATTACACACACATAGACACAAGAGAGATCCCTGAATACATTCATACAAAATTAAAGATACGCGCCGACGAGTTTTGCACAAATGCGATGCGATGTATCTCGCCGTGGATCAGAGCTATCGTGATGTGTCAAAATCGCCGATGTTATTTCATCGAATTTGCTCTTCGTTAACGTCGTTTTCCGCGAGCATCTGTAAAAATGCATTAAATTCACGACGTCACTTGCTCGCGAATATATTCTATATAGTATCGCGTGTACCCTAGTTTGTCGACTAATTTCGATTTTCTGGAAAAATCGAGCGTAAAAATTTTCACGAAACGCAGCAGTACGATAACAAAGTTCCAAATTCGATGCAAAGTTGCGAATTTTATTTTTTCGAGAACGGCTCTCAATAGTACGAATCTTGAGCTGTCTGTTCTGTCTATTCGACAGCGATTCTCGACGGTATAAATCGCAAGCGGTAATCTGAACGTGCATACCCAACACACACGAAACACCCACAGCCACACACGTACAAATTTTACGAAAGCGCGTGAGTTATATGTACATATATATATATATATATACATATATATATATAAAAGCGTTATGTATGTAGAGCACCGTGTACACGCGCGGGGGCGTAAGAGAGGAGGGAGTTGAGCGTAGTCGCCTCCGGGCGTGTACATAACCGACGAATTGTATATTATATCCTTCGCGTGAGAGGAGATGGAAGAAAGCGGGAGAAAACACGACGGTGTATAAAATTGCTGTGATTTTATCCACGGGAAGGCACCCGGGCGTGTTTTTACTATGGAGAGTCGGTCTCGGATGGTGAGTCGCTCGGTGTGCACGGTGTGTGCGAATGCGAATGTTTCTCTGCTGATGTTTCGGGAGTGTCCGCGGGAATGATTCCGTGAGAGAAAGAGCGAGAGAGAGATAGAGAGAGAGAGAGAAAATGATCGAACGCACGGCGCTCACCCAATACGTAACGCTCGCCCGCTCCGGCAATAATAATCGAGTTCGCTCGATTAATCACGCGTCTGCTTCGTGCTCGTGGCATCGAGATCTGTTCAATTACCGTTACTTGACGAACCGATAGGTTTCGCGTTAATAATGAGAACAATATTCGACAGACTATTACGAATGCGCGACTTGAGTTTTTTGCCCGTGAAAAATTCAAATTGGAAATTTAATATCCCGTTGGAAATTTTTATTAGCTTTTTTTCCGGATGCGTGGGAATGGAGGTGAGAGTTTGCGCGTAGAAAGAGTGTATGTGTGTACACGTGAGTGGTGTGCGATATGTGCGAAAGATCGAACAACCAACGGAGGGTGGCGAGGGTGGGGAAGAGAACCTATCGTGTTCGGTGTCGAACGAGAAAAGGCTCTGTTGTACGTAGCAATTATAGAAACCATGTCTGTGATTATACTAAGAATAGAGCGACAATATAAGCAATTTCCGTATATAACGACCTAAACACGAGCGGCGTGTGCGCTTACTATACATACCGGTATGTAAATGATACATATACTATGTTACGTATACACGTACAAAGAATTTTATCCGCGGGAACGCACGCACGTGCGCGCTTTTAATCGGGTCGTCGATTTTCGGATCGGAGCTGAAAACTCTCTCGCGTCTTTGTATTCTGACCGGTCGACACGTTTGTCCTTTTTTTTTTGTGTGCGTCCGTAAATATCGCGTATTCGAAAAGAAGTAACGTTCCATCGGAAGAAATCGACATACTCTCTCGAGCATCGAAAGCCAACGGTACAAAATCCGCTTCGAAATTTGAGACGACTCGTTTAAGATCGCTGAACGCGCTCGCGAACGGCGGAAGGATGAAATCGACCTCTCCACCTCGCTCATAATAAACTCCTCGGTCCTCTTCGTCGCTTTGACGTCATACGTCGAAGTGATCAGAGACACATACGCGCTCCAACGCCGCGTGTATTCATTAACATCGCCGCGACAAAATCGATCGATTCGAAAAAAGGCTTTCGTTGTTGCGAACCGCCGTGTATGACGTCAGAATAGGGGGGGGGGGGGCTGTGCTATATGCGATGTGACGACGGGAGGACAAAAGTGGAATAGAGATTATTATCGTTTCCTTCATGTTTTTTTTTTACATATATCGGGGAAATACACGCTCCGATCGTCCATATCGGTGGCTGTAAAACACCAGCGATCTCGAATATATAATCTGTCGAAAGTAGTGCGAGACGAAGCCGGAGAGAAAGTGTGAGAGCCGGGCGGTGAGATCTCCGTTGCGTCCTTCGAGGATTATTTTGCTGCTGTCAAGATACGTTCCTTTTTCTTTGTTTTTGATTTCCATGAAAACGCGGGTTCGAGAAGGGCTCGTTTTTGCGAGAATTATCCTATATATCTCTACGTTATTCATCTGTTCCCACAAGTATGCATAAAAATCTATAAATATCAACGAGTGTTAAGGGAGAGCGTCAGTGGGCGAGAGAGAAAATAAAACGAATGCGTTAGAACGAGAAACGGTGGGAAGGGAAGGGAAGAGAGAGAGAGAGAGAGAGAGAAAGAGAGGGTAGGGCGAAAGAGGAGAAATGCGAGCATATACACATTTACTTTGCGAATAAATTGTAATTATATATATATATGCGCATATATTATATATACATAATTATATACATATATATATACACACACATCTTGTAATTATACATATATATAGAGAGAGAAAGAGAGAGAGAAAGAGAGACCTTCAGGAGGAATTTGTACAAATCCGCTGGGATAAATCACCAGCAAGTCTGTGATTTTAGCTTGGTTACTAATTCAGTATTTTTTTAAATAAACGAGACAAAATCAAGATAAATCATAAAAAAAAAAACATGATTCGGCCCGCGAGAGAGAAGGAGGTTCGCGAGAGAAGGGAGGAGAAAGTTTATGAAAGAGAGAGCGTGTGTGGTCAAACTGAATGAAAGAGTGAGAGAGAGAGAAAGAGGGAGCATGTATGATTGAAGTATGGAACAAGAAAGAGATAAAGCCGGGGAAGGGGAATCTTAGAATTAGAAGTTTGCAATAAAATGATATAAAATATCTTGTAAAAATATTTCTCTCGGCAACTTCGCGATTCTTTGACTTGTTTTACGAAAAAAACATACTGAATAGATCTTATTTACTTTACGATCGTTTTGCTGTTTAAGAAAACGTGCAATTGTTAAAATTATAATTACTCAAATAGCAACGATGTTACATTAAAGTGGCAACGTGCTCGAACGAATGGAAAGAGCGTGACGTATCTCGCGTTAAAAACATCGTCGCGATAAAGAAGACTGGAATCGCTTCTCTATCTCTTAGAGCCTGCGTCACTAATGTCAGTTAGCATCATTCGTAATTAACTATATTCTTTGTTCATCTTTATCATTATTTCCAGTGATGCAATAGAGAAAAAGACAACGAAGAATCTTAAATCACGTTCTGAGCCGATTACCGTTGGTAAAACTGGCTTTTATTATGAAATTATCCTCGTTGCATCAGCTTTCAATTTACTTTGTTCAATCGCGATGAATCATTGAAAAATTCTGGATAATTTACAGTCGTTCTCGAAGAATAAACGTATCCATGTCACGTTTCTCGAATCATCGTTGACACGTTGTCGATGACCTTTGTACTTCGACTTTCTAGATTTTTCTTCCTTGGCTACGCATGAGAAAGAATTGCGAATAGCGAAAGAAATGGAACTCCAGGGCCGGCTCTTTGTCGAGTGCTTTCCCTTTCTTTGGAGAAATCATTTTTTGTTTATGCGGACATTAGAAATGAGAAAGAGAAAGATGGTGCGAATGGAAGGGAGATGATAGATTCTTGGTAAAGTAAAATTGCAATGGGGATTGGTATCAAAAGAAGGAAGAAAATAAAAGAAAAAGGGAGAAGAACAGGGAGAGAGAAAGAGAGAATGAGTGAGCGAATGCTTGAATGAGCGAGCGAATAAGAGGGTGAAAGAATGTGGGGCTAGCAGGGGTGTTCAATTCGATCGAGATGAGCCACGGGTTACACGATAATACGATTGTGATGACAGATTACTTCTGCGAATACTGTTGATTAGCGAACTCGTAGCGGTTTCGTTTAGCATATTCGTTTAGCGTTATAGGGAAAGAGAGTGAGATAATAGCTACTCGTGGCCCTACGCGATTCGAATTCGGCGCTGCCCTGTCCAGCCGATGCATCATTCGGAGAGAACGAAGGGAGAGCGCGAATAAAAAAGATCCATTCGTTTCTGCGCGTTGACTGCGAGACGTCACTCAATGAATTCTGTATAAAAAATTCGCTTTACAAGTCTACATGCATGTCCATGAGTATATACACACAGATACACGTGTACACAATCAACACGAACATATACGTATACATAAATCGCGAATACTCGAGACACGATACTTACATACGCGATACCCGATACATTACACACATACTCGAATCTGTAGACTCGTAGATTTACTATTAATTATAATGAATTATAATTATCTATTATATCAATGTATAATTATATTTAGTTTTTAGGTTTATGATTATATTGGCTAATTATTTCCCGCTTGTATATACGCCGTGAAGCTCCAGAGAAAAAAATCTTTAACAAAGAAAATCTATAATTTTTTCGACTGTTTTTGTACAGAGATAATAAAAACAAAAGGCCTCGTGCTTATGAAATTTCATGAATATAAAAAAAAAACACGTGTGTCGATCAATCTCTATCCATTATCCCGATCACCTTACCGAGCGTATATTGTTTCATGTTGTTTGCAATATAAGGTAGAAATAATAAGAATTCGCATGAATTTTACGCAATCAGTATAATCGACCGTAAACATCACATCAACAAGATGACGTTTTTCGTCATTTTCAGGCGAACTCTGAGTAAATCAATTTTAGCGTCTCCAAATTTACTTCGCATTATTGACTAACGTGCAATAAGCTCGACAAATATGCGAATATATTTAATATTGAATGCCATTTGCCAGCGATGATTGCGAAATTCTTCGAATTATTTAAGACATTAGCACGTCGTATCTGATGTTTGACAAATAAATTTCGTAAATACGACGATTTCGCGAGCGAAATTGTTTACTTGGCAGATGCGAGGTTGAATATCGATGATTTATCGACAATTCCGGTGAGGCGAGTCCATTTACATCGCGTTATCGGGAACACTTGCGGAGCGATAAATAATGCGTAATTTTTTTTCACAAGCGTCGGCAAACGTGAACGGGAAGATAACTTTCAGCCGCGCTAACGTTCTCGAGATGCTTGATATAGTTATTCTCGGAAATATTTCGACCGAGATAATTCGAGAGAACACTTGTAGAATCAAAATTGCATGTGTCATTCGTCAGTAATGTTTCTTATCATAAAATACTATTGTTAAACTTTCTAAAAATGAATCTCAATTAATAAGTCTTGTGAAATTGTTGTATTATTTGTTCTATACATAGCGGAGTAATAGCTCAAAGTAACAATTAAAAATAACAATTAAAAGTAACAGTTAAAAATTAAAAGAAAAAGTTAAAACCAAAAATAAACTTTAAAAATTTTTAATTAGATTGTCGATTAATTAATGAGACGTTAAATAACGACATTTATTCGGAGTTTATCATATTATTTAATTCGAGATCAAATAATCGCTAGAGAGATGTCGATATTTCTCTCTGAAAAATCTGTGACATTATTTGAATTAATGGAGAGACACTAGTGTTCGCACACAGTCGAAATTACAGAAGAAAACAATTATAGTGCAATTTTGAATCTATCGTCTCGCTCGTAAATATAAAATAAAAATAGGAAAAACAGGGATAGAAACTTTTTCTCTGCACTTTTTCTCTGATTTCTCATATATTTATTTTAAATTTTCATACTCCGATTATGACATCGTTGTTTTCACATTCTTCCAAGTCTTCTTGTGGAATGTTTAATTACAGAGCTGACGTATTGCGAGATGAGCGTACTGATTGTGAGCCAACATTTATCGTGCACGTTTCGTAACAAGTGACTTAGAAGAAAAATAAGAATTAATCGTGAGATAAATTGGTGTTACTCCCGACGGTTAATCGTCGATAGCGTAATCGAGTCGCAAAATTTTATAACGCTAAAGAGAGATTGGAGTTTGTGTTGTTGCGACGCAACTAAAGAGGATAGAATCGAGTGGCGAGGAATAAATTCGATATGCGAGATTCATGGATCATGCATTTTCAAGTCGTGAACGTCGGGCAAACCTCACCGGGAAAGAACGAGGATGAAGTACAGGCCGATAAAATGAAAGGAGGCAGTTCCACAATGATGCTAAGATCGCAGAATCTGCGCTTCTTGCCGCGTGTGCTTGAGTTACTCGTGACCATCAACCACTGATGCGAATCCTATTACAACGTAACGACTGATGATTTCGCCGCTTCTGATTCGAATACCGATCTCGTTGAAGCTACCGTTCTGCGCTCGTTACAAACTTCCCGTATACTCCGCAGGATGGGAAAAGGTTAATGGATCGCCTAAAGGGTGCGCATTAATATCGTCGTCATAGTTGCGTTCTCCACGAGCGGTTTGGTTCAACCTGAGGCATTCTTAAGATATCACGAGGTCTCTAGCTCTTCGTCGCGATATAGGACAAATAGGAAACAATTTCGAACGGCGAAGAAGTTGAGGCGTGCAAAATGACAGCGAGTTATTGCTTTTGAGGAAAAGGGAACCCGAAAGGAATAAAACATCGCCGTCGCCATGCCACCGTCGTCGTCGTCGTCGCCGTCGTAGCCGTCGTCGTCGTCGTCGTCGTCGTCGCCGCCGCCGCCGCCGCCGCCGCCGCCGCAGTCACCGATGATAGTTGTCGTGGAGGTCAACGTCGGTTGTTGCCCCGGCCCCTCTGACGTCGCTTGGCCCGCTCGTCGGTTAGTGGTCCCCTTGTAAGTTAGAATTGCTGATTCTGTTCAGCACCAAGTTCCCTTCCTCCTCGACTTCACTCCTCCCTCACTTGCTCTCCTTCTATCCTTCATCGCCCTGGGCATCCGCCTCTGTCAATCTTTTCCGCGCGACCTCCTCGCCGATGCTGCGTATCACACTTTGTTGCCTGCCAACTGCACGTCATTCGGCAATGTTGCGTAATGGCCTCCAAGAGATCGGTCGGGTTGCACGACCGGCTCGACCGAGCTCGCCCGACGATGAACGTCGCGATCCTCCGAGTGATCAGCGAGGGAGCCGCACGATTGAGGGAAGAAGATGGTGTCGCGCAATCTTGATTACACGCGTAAGCTAATGCAAGCGGATAGACTCTATAAATATAATGAGCAATCGTTGTCTCTTATAATTTTCTAACGTCATCATTTCGTACACGAGTGTTATTCGAATCGTTAATGTGGTCGCGAGTCGCGAAGGCAGAATGGACGGTTCGTGAACGAGAAGTATGCAGTGATACAGTGATGGCAAAAGGCCCTTTCCTCCTTCTCTTCTTCCCTCTCGCCCTCTCTGTCATTAGCGGAGACTCTCGTTCTCGCTGTTTCGTTTATTTCAAAGGCTAGTCTTAATTGCGCTTATCGATTGCCGCAACGAAGGGAACAAGGTTCTCCTTTCTTGTCATTCCATCCGCTTCTCCCTCTCCCTCCTTTCTCTTACGCTCGCTCAATCACACGCTCCGCCTCTTATCACTGAACAACGGCGAGGCCTCTTCTACCGCCGCCGTTTTTTTCCTCTTTTCTCTCGCCGCATATCCTTCTGTCTTGGGACGCCGCGCATTGTCCCACGTTGAAGTGCACTCCGCTCGCAGCTGCAACGTCGTTCTCGCGCGACTTGTCGGAAAGCGCCGCTCGCGCAAATTGGCGAGTCCGATGTGTTTCAGCTCCACTCCAGACTCCAATCTCTTCGGGATTGTTCGCCGCCGTTGCAGGCTGGACCCAGCGATCCCGTTAAAGCGAGTGCGAGAGAATCTCACGGGGGGGGGAGGGGGGAGGGACGCATTTATTTATGCGTAATCGCGTACTGCAGACGTAATTTATTTACGCTTTCCTTCCCCCTTTTATCCACAATAGTTAAACGGTTTTAAGAAAATACCAAGTCCCGCTTTGCAGTTTAAGCTCCTCTCCGCAGTGAGGGGGCGGGAAATTGGCAAGTTTTAATTACCCCGCGACCGTACTTACGGGTTAATCGGCCCGGGGAACACCGGCGGCTTTATAGTGCCCGGAAAGTTTGGTCCGCCCGCGGACATTAAACGCGGCGTTTCCAATTACGCCGCATGCATCTCGCGTCTCTCGTCAGTGTGCGCCGGCCGACGTGTACACGCGCGCGCGCTGATCCGCTCCGAGTTTCGCAAGCCCGGCGGTCATTAACCTTACGCGAAAATGGATAAGACGGTTCGGTTCTGGCAACGTCGCCGCTGTTACCTATAGAGAGTACATGCGCCGGCATATATACGTATAAGTACGCCATTAAAAGGTACCGCGCGATACAAGGCGTTTCACACGTCGCGCGTATTTCAGACATCGAAACGCGAAAACTAGCAAGGCCGGCAAACGCTGGTCCTTTACGACGCGTGTATTCTGAAACAATGGTAATTCGTGCGAGCTCGAGAGGAACGTTTGTATATATATATATATATATTCCAGGCTGGGGGTAAACGGTAATGGCTCGCATGCCTAACACGTTAATAATCAATAAACACTCTACAGTGTCGTTTTAAACTTTAGCGTATGCGCAAGATGCGTTACGGCAGCCGCATCACCTCCTAAGCTTCGGCATATGACGAGGCGTGTATAATAAGATAACCGGCCTTGTAATGAGATTATCACTGTGCGCGACTGACGCGCTACTGACTCTCCTAAGGTGGCTCGATGGCGACAAGAGACAATTATCTTTTAAATGCGCACACTCGTCAGGTTAGGCTAACGGTAAAAGATACGTTCTATTACTAGCCAACGAGTGGAAAATAACATCGCTATCGGTAGTTGCAAGTTACAACTTGCTCCAGTTTAAAGTTGTTATTAAAGACCACCTTGCCGCGCCGTAACGACAGACAAAGCTAGGTGCATGATAAGATACTCGAGTCAATTATTGCGTTCTACATTAATTTTCGAAATTACATGCATTATAATCTATGTTGATATATAAGCGTCATCGCGCTTGGTTTATTCCCCGTTTTTTCGCGTCATAATTTACCTCGCAATTAATGTTAAGTGATTCGCGATAATCCTTCGGTCGGCATCGACGCGCCGTATCAATAATTTCAAATGAGATGCGGTGATTTATAAAAGGTGATTTTAATGTCAACAGTAATCGCGTATCTTGAATTATGAATTAGATACAAGAGAGAATAAACAGTCTCGTGATAATATTGATGATCAAATAAACGAAACTCTATTCAGAAAAGATTCACTCTGTGGGATTACGACAATTTTATCGTGCGCTATCCAAGATCACAAAACAACGCATAATTTTTCATTCACATTGCGACATTGCACGACGTATTATGCGACGATAAGCGTTTCTATAATATTCTTCCGGTGCGGAGTCATTGGTTTGAGGCCTGAGTTAGAAAAAAAAGCTCCCAGAATGGCTCCTCGCGCGTCACGATTTTGGGCAATCGGCGAGTCGCCTTTCGACTTATTTGCATTTTGATGGCAACGCGCTCATTAACGACGCTTTCGAAAGTTCGCGGTCGCGGTTCTCCTTTTATTACCCGGCATAAATGACTTCATTCGCGTGACTCATCGTCTCGCGTCTAGCGTACCAAAGTGTACCATAAACCGTGTACTATAGCCGCACACCGACGGTCAATGGAAAAACCGCGCGACGTGGAACAGGCGATTTCGCGAGTTCCCGAAGCGCGACCAATCGGCAGTGTCGCTTTCCAGGCACCGCGGGACGCTCGGGCTTAGAGCTCTCCAGATGCTACTCCGCTTGTCAGGCCTGACAGTTTTAAGCGTCCGATTGCACAAGAACCACTTTACGAGCGTATTTTTACATTACCGCGCACTCGGGGGACGGCGCGACAGGCTTGACGAGTCTATAAAATTCAACAGGTTATTCGTCAATAACCAGTATAAATAGACAGTCCGTAGTTCCGGCGCGTTTAATAAAAATTAATATTTCTGCCTGCGCTATCTAATTTCACGCTTTTATCCCGGCGCGGTTCTGAAACGTCTGACGAAATTCGACTGATCGATACGTCATCGAAGGAACGTTCTTCTTTTTTCTTTCTTTTCCAACGAGCTATTTCGCAACCGGCCGAATCGCTCGCCACATCATTCACGAGGGACATTTATTCGTCCGAGTGTAATAGCGCGCGTCACTTTACGATGAGTAATAGCGTAACGCAATTCTCTACAACTCGACGATAGATAGGGCTTACGATAACCACGTACACGGGAAATATTTTTCTCTTTATGAATATCAAGCGTTTCGTTGAATTGTACTTTTACCGTCTACTGTGAGTCTGTCTCTTTTCCTCGCCGAGGGACACCGACGTCCGTGTATTGTATCACAACGTCTGTCACGCGGCCGGCGTGCCTTGCAATTACGTGGTCATTGGCAGCGAGTAATTACGTCACTGGAGGCAGAAAGGCTTCGAACGTATCTAGAAGGCGCGAGGCGGTTTCTACAGAGTGAGAAATTCGTATTCTCCTGTATAAGGCGTTTACGTAACTCGGAGCGGTAAGGTCTGGCTAAAACAAACGGGCGGGCGCGCGGCTATTTTACACAAATTCGTTTCGCGAATCTAGCACGGGAGAAAGTGTTGCCTCCGCTGACCGTTTCATTAGCATTGTACACGTGTGACGACATGTCAGACTGCACGACTTGGCGTTCCTTCCCACCGGCTTACGCCGCGAGATCGAAGAGTACGCTCGCGGCCGCGTGATCTGTATCTTCGATATTTGGGGAAGCGAACGTGTATTTTCTGACGGCCGATCGGCTCTCGATGTCACTGATCATGATCGGGACATCGATCCTGCTGGGGTTAAGGTCAGACCCTCGGCGATAAATCTTCCGTGAAGGCTAATTGCGAGGACGGACGGCCGAGCGCGATCTCTGGAGCGTTGCGAAATATCGTCGCGCAATGTCGACAGCGGATCNAAATCGATCGATCGACTTTTGAATTTCCACGGTTGCACGGCAAAAATTAAATGCCGCAGCAGCGGCTTTTGCTCGACTTTCACCGGCTACCGGAGGTGAGCGATTTTTCTTCGACGGCTGCCGCTAACGGTCGGCAAAGTCGGGCTGAAGGAAATGTCATGGCTGCGCAAATCTTGACCGACTTGATATCTCGCACGGTCGCGTATTACGTCAGCGTGGATATACATCTGACAGAGATATCGAATTGCGACACAAAAACTTTTCCGATTCGCAATTGCCTCGTCGATCGAGGCTGTGAATTCTGTTCTGCATGGTAATCTCTCGTTCTGAAACTTTAGATATCTGTAGATTTCTTAGATTTAAACAAATTTTATTATTATTGTGTCGGAATATACAATACCGTAAATTTTAAAAATTCAACGGGGACAGAAAATTCCAAATTTCTTCTGTTTTTCTTTATCGCTTCCTATATTGTCTTTCCAAACATTCAATCAATTTATATCGTTAATAATCAGCGTGAATATTCTAAGAGAATATTATTGGCAAAAAGAACTTGCCAAAATTTCACGATCTTACGAAAAATATTGACCAATCGTATCTTTGTTTGCTTACAGATTTGACGATACGTTGATGAGAAACGGCGAAGCGTTACATCCGAAACCCATCATGTTTTTCTTAGAAACGACGCCTGCTTCCGCCGGAGATCGGAGGGAAGACTCATCGTTCGATTCCGAGACGAGTTTACCCCTTACGGCTCTCGTTGTAGAAGATGCGATTTATAGAGGAGAAGGAAACGCCAATATCGTTTTCGCGCTACCACACGTAAGTAGTTAATCACATATTATTTTTCCTATTTTGTATATTGCGTTCAAGGTATTTCATAAACATATGTTTCGACTCGTTGACTGAGAAATATTTAAAATATTCAAAGAGCAAGAAATCTCAACTATCATTCACTTGTTTTTATTCGCTTCTTTTACGCTTCGCGAATCTCGTCGAGAAGCCCTTGAGAATCATTCCCTTGAAGATCTCCACGATTCCGCGATCAAGTAAGACAAAGCCTGGATAAACTCGGATTTCTACTTTGCTCTCGCGAATCCCGCTGTATCGCGATGTATCCAATCTCTTCTTGATCCCATTATTGAACTACTATCATCCGAAACTTCGTTAGTCGATTCTCTTTTCGGTGTTCCCGTTAATTTACAATTCAGCTTCTCTTGTTCATTTCGAGAAAAAATGTTGCACTTTGCGCAGAAGCGTCTTTAATAATTTTTACAATTTTCTAAATTGCGCTCGATATGCGAATAAAAGTATTAAACCATGGTGTTTTACTTTTACACACACACAAATACGCACTTCTAAATGGATTAATTTCCTTAAGAAGCTTTACAAATGCGTAAGAATAGTGTCAAAGAGAAAAACGGAGAAGCCCGTCTTATACCTGTGCGACTGCTAAAAATACTGCCTATAACGAACAGCGAATTGCATAAATGTAATAAGATTAACATACAACGGCGCAAAAACACGAACAATTACTCGTCGGCAATGCAAAAATGCCGATGGCACATGAAGGAGGGCGTTTCGAGCCTCTCCCACGATAATCGATCGTACGACGTTGTCTCGTCAACAGATAAGAAACACACGCAATTTCTTCGCGTGGTTTTCGCACAAAAGTCCGAGAGAGTTATCGTGCGATAATAACTTCGCAAGAACGACCTCGAATACAGTTCGAGGAAAAACACATTGTTAACTCGTTTGTTGTTAACCGCGTAATTATTGTAAAAAAAAATGATTGAGATTCCTGCGTTCGTGTTGTTGCGTGATTCCGCTCATCGCGAACGTTTCCCGACGAGGTAAAAACCTATATCGCGATACGACAGAGAAATCTGCGAACGACGCGAGAGACGCGAGAAACGATTCGAGGAACGGTTCGGTAAAACCGAAACACCCTAAATTCTACATGCGTGGTACTTCCTCTGGCGCACTCTGTAATTAACGAATAATTAATAACTGCGTGACCAATCGGAAAACGTGTTTTAATAATGTATACGCGACAATTGTGCCTCTTCGTGTCAGGAAGGGATGCATGTTGGCGCGATCTCACGTGGGCGCGTATTTCTTCGGGACACGGACAAACGATCCATAAGCATAAATAATTTCGTTTAATTGCCCACGACGTCCACGCCGGCCGCGCTCTCTTATCTCTGCCGTTTATTTATGCGGATCACGTTGTCGCCGCCGCCGTCGTCGTCGCAGGAAATGAATTTTTTTCCATTTTGCACGTCTCCTCAGATGCGCATTTCGAGGGATCGGCTAGATCGCGATACGCCCGTCGTTTCCATCCGATGCATCGCCGACTTTATCGCGGATCGATAATAATCGCAAGCGTGCACGTGTCCGAGTGTGTGCGCGCGTATGTATATGCGCTCAACTTCTATGATCTGGACTGAATTACCGTTATCGTATGTCACGATGAATACGCAGAGTCTCTCGAGAAATCGTAATTGCTGTATCGGAAAGAGCGCATATCGGAAATTCTGCAACCACTGAAAAGCTGTTTACGTGATTCTTAGTTCCTTTTACTTGTATCCTTATTTATATTTTTATATCGCGAACCCAGTTCAAATTTTTAATAGAAAACTAAAAACTGCTTAAAAACTGCTGCATCCGGGCTGATCTAACGGACGCTTGTATAATGATAACGCGTCGATTAAGTTTCTACAGCGCGATTTCTCCTGTCGCACGCAAATGATACACCTCATCCCGTGTCACGCGGTCGCCGCACACGCCGATGACAGTGATGCGTACACGCGTACTACAACGTAACTCCGGATCTCTGTTTCGCATCGCCGGCCATCACCTCGTTGCGCTCGTCGGTGAGTTTGTCGAACTTGCGTACGATCAGCTCCGGTCGCGGCTGATAGCGCGGATGGAAGAAAGTGGATTGGAACCGTTCTTTCGGATACTCGTCGGTGATATCGAAAAAATGTATCAGTACGCCGGTCACGCCGCGTTAAAATTTTCAAGGCATGGAATTCTCCGCTGAATAAGCATTAAATAAGCATAAGCATCGCTAATCGCAAATTCGTCTGGTTCGTGGTGGTAGGACGTACCGACTTCTTCCTCTATGTTTTTTCTTTCCCTCTTCTTTCGTCACGTATTTCCTCTCCACGTAGCGACCTTAACCTGCGCGTTGAGTCATCCTAGCCGTCAGTTTATAATTTTATTACGTGACTCGGCTTTGCATCGACTTCGAGGGACTATCGGTGCCGCGAAGGGAGAACGAGCGCACCGAATGAAAAAAAAAAAAAAATGATTACGATTGCCACGAGTGCGCTTTGAAACTTTAGATCCGTATTCATAGTCGTTTCTCAAATCTTAAGACTTGAGAATTTCTTAAATCTTAATAAATCGTCTTTTTAAATTGTATAGCTATTTTTGGCTGCTTTATAGTTTATAGTTAAAAAAATGAAAGATGGCACGTGAGAAAGACGAAAAATACTCTTTAATATGTAAATTTAAAACGTAAGTGATTAAATGTACTTAATTAAAGGTTATTTTTCATTTTTCTCGCGCGCTTCCTTCCTTTTTTTGAACTATGGAATATAAAACAGCCAAGATCAGCTTTACAATTTAAAAAGACGATTAAGAAATTCTCAAGTCTTAAGATTTGAGAAACGATTATGAATTCGGATCTTAGTCTTCGAGACGCTTAGCGTTCCAATACCGTTTATAAATGAAAGTTTAGTGCGAATTTTTTTCGTCTCTTCAATTCTCGATGATTTTTTATGGTTTTTGACTCGAGATTGTCCACGATTACACCTGGACTTCCGCGATTCTCGGAAGGAGAGTTCTTAGGATAGGAGATACATTCTGTCATGCTGACAGTTGTTCGAGCGTATTGGACAGAAGATAAATTAAGTCATTAACCGCGACACCAGCTGCGTCGTTACTCCGTTGATATACCCCTCACGAATGTTTCGTTATCTTCCCGCGCGCGCCGTCGCGTTTATCGACGGCTTTACGAGCCGCTCTAACGAGTCCGCGTGTTTGAATCGTTCTCTTCCAACTCGTTCCTCTTCCAACCCAACCTAGCACAATGTTAGTAACCTGGTTTCCTGGCGATAGCCGTTCTGCTCGATACCCGGCCGCGATACGCGCCACGTACGACCAGTTTTCCTAGTAATGGCGAAGGATTCCTCCCTCGGCGTGTCTCTCAACGTTCAGCTATGTGGAGAGGAGAGGGGATTCAGTGGGCGAATGGATAATTGAAATTTAGACGGGGCTTTATCTTTTGAGGCAGTCACGACGAGAGCATTACGAAGGCTCATTCATCAGCGTGAGGGGACTCATCGTCGGCCGACTGTGAGTTTCGAGAACTTTGATCACGCGATGTACGCGACTTCGATCCAACGTTGGATCCTTCTGCCGCGCTATGCCGACGTTCGTTGAATCACATCTCGATTATCTCGATTATTCTTCGTGATCACAGGGATTACGCTATTTTCTAAGTGCATGCCGATAGCGATGTCTCATTGGCGGTTACGCGCACCGCCAATGATATATCTTGGCGTCCATGGTCCTTGACGTTACTACAATCGGTATTTGTTTCGCGAAACGCTGCTTTCCGCCCGCGTAGTCGCGTATACACGCACAATCGTCGTGCCTTCGTAAACGCAGCCTCTAATCAGCCAGAAATTGCTGTTCGATACGGCTGCATGCGTACGGCGAATTACCGTCGCGCCACTCGCAGCGTAGAACCAAACAGATGGAAGGATTATTCAATTCGAGTTTTGCTGTCAGGTGAAGAGAAGCGGCAGAGCGGAGAGTCGGTCGACGTTTGATATTCAAGTGTCGCGATGTGCGCGGCGTCGATCGGAATGCGCATCGATCGGTATCGATGTAAAACTCCAGCCGCGAGTCCTGTTGTTCCCGTCCGCTCGTAATAACCGTTCGGCTTGTCACCCGGAGAGCCGTTTCCCCGCGTCTCGGCTCTTCAAGATGCGGATAATTGCGCGCGGCCTATCTCTGCCTAATCAGTCATAGATCGCGGCCCGATGCGCGTGCACACGGTGCTCCGCACCGGTAATCGTCACGCCATTGGACGTGTTGCGGCTCGCCCGGAGGGAAGAGGACTCGGGGGTGGGAGCGAGCAAAAGGATAGAAAGGGAAGAAAAGGGTGTACATGCAGAAGAGAGAGCGCGAGTGTGGGACGCGCGGCAGTGAGTAACCACGAAGCGACTCTTCTCGCGTGCGAGAGGGAGATAGAGGGAAAAAGAGAGAGAAAGGGAGAGAGAGAGAGAGAGAGGGGGGAGAGAGAGAGAGAGAGAGAGAGAGAGAGAGAGAGAGAGAGAGAGAGAGAGAGAGAGAGAGAGAGAGAGGCTTATGGGGGAGCGGGTTAAAGAGAGAGAAAGAGAGACCATTAACCGTTGGCCGTTGACCCCCCCGGTTGACGCGGCGGGGATGTACGGGCGGGTGGTGGAAGAAAGGAGGGCACTGAAGTGGGGACCGGCCGACCGATCGATCCTCCGCGCGCCTCAGAACTGTGCTGGCGATCGCCAGGTGATGAATGGTCGGGCGTCGATCGATGGATGGCTTCGGAGCGATTTGTAATTAATACGCTTCCACGGTTCTTCCGAGAGTTCCGGGGGTCGTCGACCCCTTACCTATGTGTCCACTGGACAGTCGCGGTATGAAACCCTCTGGAGAAGATTAATCGTTTATTTTGGTCCTCTTTGTTACAGCGGGATCCTTCTCGATAATAAACATCGCCGTTCAATCTTTGTTAGTACCTTGTCTTGCTCTTCCCTGCTCCTTTTCACGTCGTCGCTTCGTGCGAGAACGCAACCTAAAGTCAGGCTTTTCATGCTAAATGCGCTATACCGTTTAGAAAAATGAAATCGTCAGGGTATGATCGCTGAAACACAATCTCGATTTATTCACGGTGAGATTGGTAACGGGATCGCGCTGGTAATACTCGCGCGCTTAACCGCGAAACTCGTCGCGGCGCGACGTTTTCGGCGGGAAATTAACGTTTCGCGCCCACACGCATTCTGCGGTGTAGCTGCAGGCGCGACGTCGTTCCGGCGTTGTTGAGGTCTCCGCGTGATCCCGTGTCCGATCTGTCTCACGAGCGGACGGGAACGGGTCATGTTGAATTTAATGAGATCGTACGCGCGCTGGACACGGTTCGCCGAAGCGGGCATCCGGTCTCTCTCTCTCTCTCTCTCTCTCTCTCTCTCTCTCTCTCTCGCGTTGCGCTGAATTGAAACGAATCGACGTCGATATCGATTTCCTGCTCTGTTCCTATGTTTGGACGCGCCTTCCGTTTGTGCGCTCCAGCGATGCGCGAGTTCCGATCTAATCCGGACTCTCGCGACAGTAGTTACGTCACTTTTACGATGTGTTTGTACGGCACCGCCGTTTGCACAACGGGAGTTGACAAGGGTATCCTCAGAAAGCGCTGAAAGCCGCGCATTGAGAGCGTATCGAATGCGATACACTGTGTGCATTTACAAGGCTTAAGACCCGATAGTACCCGGCGTGTTATCCTTATTATTGGACTCACTACTCGGCTCTTCGACTTGCGTGGTCACATTGCGTTGCGTAAAGAAAAAAAGAAGGATGTTATTTCTCGGGGTCACTCGTACGTAGATTAACTATTAAAAACTACTCGCGTAGAAACGTTACGGGCAAGCTTAATGTAAGCAGTCACGTCGAGCGTTTCAACGAGGTCGAAACGCGCCTCGTGATCTCCTGTTTAATTTCGCTTACGCAACTGTAGAAGCGATTAGCATTTTTTGCTGTGCCTCGTCCCGGTCGAGATGTTGTTCTACTGCAGGCAATTAATTTAATTCGCGTTACGGATCGTTTGCCATTCAATCTTTATATAGTGCCGTGCGTCATGAATCCATCACTGGCAAGGATAAATCGCCAATTTTTGTCAAAAAACCGAAATCAACATCTCATTTAAGTTTGCTTTACTTTTTGTCGCTTTTTTTTACTCTTGTGTATTTTTAAATACACGAGCATTAACGTCAATAGTGACATTATAAAACGAATTGCATTCTAACCATTTAATTTTATTTATTTAAACGAATTTTTTTTACTCTATTCAAATATTGCTTCAATTTATCCGGTATTTTTAGGCATGTCGTAATAATATATAATTTTTCCGCGCGTATATATTTTTGTTGGCGGACCACGCACGAAAAAAAAAAACGACGCACGCAGGCAGGTATACATATACAGCCGCATTAATAGACGTGACGCATGAAAAACTTGCAGCCACGTCAGCCGGCTTAGCCTATATATCGATTGGCGGTTCATGCTGGGTCACACGCTCTTGAGAGATTTGCCGAGAGCCGCGAGAAATTGAACGTTCCAAATTTTATTGTGTATTTTCTTGCGGACGCGTGTGAATTATGACTGTCGTTGTAAAACAATGCCGCATGTAATATGCAGCATACGCGCATGTTAAAAAGCTTACCAGGCGTTGCTCTGTTTAACACGCTTTCCTGTCAGTCATACAATTAGCAGTGTTGCCTATAAAATTAATAAGATCCTTCATTAGCTGAGATTAATTAAATGCGTGTATTATTCCTGATTTTAATGTAAAACGTTTGTGTCCCCCTCATATGTCTTCGCCTCAACGACTGCTGCTTACCGAATGTTATTGAATGACAAACTGAAATTCGATGAAGGATAGTTCAATAATCGTGTACATTCCGGGAATTTCTGGTTCTCCGATATCCCGTTATCTCTTTAAAAATTCTTCTTTTTAATTAAATGTTTATGAAAGATAATTATTTTTGTCACAGTTTATGTTTATCTTTATCTTGCGTTATGTCAAACATAAATAGCTTCTGACAACTATCGTACTCATTGGAATTTATAGACTTCAAGATATAAATCTTTTATTGACGGGAGCAATGGACAGTTGACTCTTTTGATGTATTTAACAATTTTGCAACAGCTCGTCTATATATATTTCCATCGTATATAATGTCGCC
The DNA here is from genome assembly GCA_021460005.1 of Tetramorium alpestre. Lineage (NCBI taxonomy): Eukaryota > Metazoa > Arthropoda > Insecta > Hymenoptera > Formicidae > Tetramorium > Tetramorium alpestre. The sequence goes on along the minus strand of JAJVSH010000018.1, from coordinate 441,418 downwards.
GGTTTTTTTTTTCTACAATAATTGTACGTCGACGTTGCTCACTTCTGGAGATCATGACTGTAATCGAATCATCAATAGTTCACGCGAATATCGCGGCAAACGGTCAGCAAAGTGGAACGCATAGCAACTGCCTGTCGAGCATTCACCGTACGTCATTATTGGACCGACGAACGATCGGGCATTCATCTTCTGTCTTTTTACACGGCAAAACGTCGGTGAGTTAGTAGCACAGCCGGTTTCCCGCATAGAAGACCGGGGCGCGTCCTGATAATTAATATCGTCGTTTATCGCGAGTGTACTTTGAGAGTGATTAGAGCCCGCGCCCCGAAAATCGCAGCGGCGAGCCACGAAACGAAATATCGATCCGGCCTCGGTTGTTCGGACAATCATTTTCAACGTTCAAAGTAACTCGAAGTGCGATCAATTCGTTCGGGAAAGCGACAAAATCTGATTTTCACGGGTTCGATACTCATCCAGAATCGTAATTAGGACGCGAACGTAGATCGAAATCGTAAAAACGGACACAAGGTGCCGGATCGGTGGCGCTTAGTCATCGTACGTTTTTCCATATAAGATTACCAAATTTGACATGGTTCGCGATATTTGCCGATAACCGTGATCGAGCGTGTCGATCGCCGTGCCGAAAATCACAGCGCATAATGCGCTACGCTTGTTAAGTAACGGTTACATTCGCCTGCTTGTCCAAGCCTTGCGAAATTGTTGCGAGTAATGACGGCCTTTCGAAATCCCGAATGAGATTCGACGACGGACACTTTCGCGTTGGGATAAAAATGTTACATTCTACCGTCGTTGACATTTCAGAAATATCAATAACGTGTATTTATCGTTTCATTATTAATTGTTTTACATGTTCCATCCGACAAGTTTCGCGAAAAATATGTTTCTCTCATTTGGAGACTGTGGAAAGTACACTGAGCGAAAAATATGGTTACTTTTGACCTCAACTACAATTTTATGACATTTCTAACGATAATTATGCATAGGTTAAGTTAATCATATTTATTGTTAAAAATATTATAAAATTATGGTTGAGACCAAAAGTAACTATATTTTCCTCTCAGTACACTGTAAACTCCTATGGGTTGCCACTGCTCAATTTTCGGTTAATTTGACTAAAACAATCAGATAAAATGAGCGACAATTAGCGACGATATTGAGTAAACCTTATCTAATTTAACTTCCATGTTAGTCAAAATTTTACCTTCCTTTTAGTCAAAATTAGTGAAATATTGAGTAGAAGTAGTGGCGATCTATGGAATAGTTAAAAATAACTCCAATTGAGTATAATTTGACACTACGAGTTTAACAGTGTGTAGTGGAAGAGAGAAACTTAAAAAAAAGAGAGAAGCTGATTATCAATCTATCGTTACACCTTAATACTTGTCATCGAGCGAAAATTAGAGAACCTGGGCGAATTCATTTTCAGAGTGTCCTAGAACCTTCGTTCATCGATTGATTGCGTTCGTAAAAGCCGCGATGACGAAGTCGAGCGTGCCTGGAAACAACGGACGAGAGCGGCGTGGCCGTTATCTTTAACCCGAGAATTTTTCATAAAGTCGACCTACATACTCGCCGGCTGCGGCGTCGCCCAGGTTGGGAGGCATTGATCTGTTCGTGATAACGCGAGCCACCTTACTTACAGGCGCATGGAAAATGCGGGAGTCGTTTGTTCAGGCAGACCGAGACTGCCGGGCGGAAGGGAAATAACGCCCTATTGTCCACCTTGAATCTTTTTTTACGCTCACGCGATTTTTTTCTCCGCGTATGGATTCTATAAATGGAATGCAATTTCGCACGCAATTGTGTTCATAGCGTGCGAGGATGTCAGAATTAAATGATTGAATTTATTATACGCCGTATATATTTATCATTTGACATTATGTACCATTCGATGCTTGTCGAAAGATAAAGGCGGCTCGAAAATAGATGGTCGACGTGGTTGTTTGGCTTTATCGGGTTTGTTTTTTCGTCTTTCAGGAGCACACGGTAATACGATTCCGGAAGTCGTTACCGGGCGAGGTTTCACCGGATGGCGGCAGAACACGCGTGCAACGGGAGATGGGGTACGCCAGGAACGTGGTTTCCTGTTTTTTGGGCTCTTACGTGCAGATCCCCGAAATTGTTCGTTACGACGCGGCCGATATAGCCAAATTGTCGGACGCCGCCCGCCCTCTCCGACCAGGTAAATTGTTTTCCCACACGTCATGAGATATCGCGCCGCGCGCTCTTTATCGCTCCTCGTATATTTGCATAGAATATGCGGCGATTCCCACGAAATGTATCGGCTTCGAAAATTAAAATCGTTTCGTGAGCCTTTGCGATTTTCTGTAATTAGCCGCTACCTTCGACTTTCTGTTTTACGCGTCTTGTTTCATTGTTTTTTGCACGCGTCCGAACGTCCCGCACATTACCTTCTCCGGCGGAGTAATAAGTTTTCAATATTTATACGTGATCGTGCCGTTCTTTCTCGGGGAAACAAACACGAACAGGTGCTGCGCCGCGGATGGCAACTAGTTTCGGTCATGCCATCTTATCGTTTTTATTAAGGTAGCCGCCGCGAGTTAGTCTTCGTTGGCGTACACCTGCCGCCTTATTTTTCGATCGCTCCGGCCGAATAACGATCTTTCCGCCGTCCGAAGCCTCCCGGGACACCGGGTCTCTCGTGCACGCGAGGAACCTGGAGCTGAAATTTCATCGATTTCGTCGCAATATTGTGAACGAGAGGCGATCCAGTTGCATCTTATTCCCGTTCTTCTTTTTTCTTTTTCATGCCATGCAATCGATCGATCGTATCGAGTTACGACATTACAGATGCATGGATATTACAGATGCAACGTCTGTAAAACTAGAACTGAATGTTCAATGAACATTTGAATCGATCGCTTGATATCAGATACTAATGGATAGATCGTCGCGCTAAAGCTCGGCGACTTTAATCAACTTTTGAATTCGTAAATTCAATTATTCTCGCAAATAAGCACAGCCAGCACAACTATTCTCGTCGTCGCAGACTTCATATCGGATAGCCATTAAAGCACAGCGAAAATATTATACGATGAATGTTACAAATATCGTCGTGTTACAGAGATTGTCAAGGATTTTTTTTTCGATCTATATTTTTACGCTTATAATAAGATAATGTGATGTTTGATCGACGTCTCTCTCTCTCTCTCTTCGCATTCTAAATCGCGAGATTTTAATAACGTTTTACAGACGATTTAGCTTGTTTTATTAAATCGCGAAAAATTAGACATCATTCTCGCCATTAATTAATATTTTATCTCGACGGCTTTCTATCCGATGGAGTACGCTCTCCTCTCGAAGTCTCGCGAGGCGACTGATGTACACGGAGAACAGTTTCTTCTCCTTCGGGAAAGTGGCGCCAATATCTATCGCTTCTGCGTCTCGTGCGCGACCAACCATATATATTTGCTCACGAAACTTTGCGATTTAATAACATTTACCGTCGTATCGGAACGAAACGATCAGCGCGATGCATTCCGCTTCTCGAGGTTAATTAAGCAAGTTCTCGAGGAGCAGCGGACGCGGCTTTCCCACCGTGAGGCGCGTCGATCGATAGTAAACTCTCTTACAATTGACTTACAATTCAGCCAAATGTCGCGGTCTCCGGCACCGGCGGCGGCGACGGTGACTGGTGTGCTTTTCGTTCGTGCTGGGAAATAAAGTGCGCCGCGCGTCCGCCTCGGCGGACTAAATTTACGACGCGCGGCTCCTGCGGGCTGTCTGCGACCCACACTCTATCCGCCTGCAGCTGTGCGCTCTCAAAAAGATGACGTCGCCCCCGAGACGAGAAGCGTCCTCGAGGAGACGGCTAAAGCCAGCGCGGTCGCCGAGTACCGTGTCGTTGCTTTATCGTTTTTCGCCGCGCCGTCCGTTTTCAAGTTCCTCCTTGATGTCTCTGAGTCACACGCGCGTCCCCGCATAATCCCTGCCGCTATTTGAATCACGCTTCTTAATTTAACGCGGAATTTCATGTGTATAAGCTCTCTATATTTACGGGGGGAAGAGAAAAACGCATCTCGCTCGACACGTCGCGTTGGCCGCGACGCGATTTCACACGCGTTTTCGAGACGGAACGCGCGATCAGTCACTCCTACGAAAAGGTCACGACCCCGAGGTGTCCGCCAACGTGTCGCACCTTCGGAAAAGCTAAACGTGCACGTGAGGACGTTTAAATATCGTTCCTCAGCGAAATGCACCGCGAAATCGTTCGGGAGATCACTGATCTGGACGAAGGACGAGAATCCAAAATATATGTGCGTGAACGCGATAAATAAAACTTCACTAACGAGAGACGCGAATGGATCCTTACCCGCTGGTTTTCGCAGTGGGCACAGTCGCGTCGTCGAGTAGAGCGTCTGTAAAAATATTATATATCTCCGTCCTGCTGATGTCACTCGAGAAAACTTAAACATTATGAACGGAAACTGCAAGGGAGATACATTGAGGAGGTTTACACGAGCTTCGTCTCGACCTCGTTATTTTCGCCAGTGTTCTCAGTCTTCAGAAAATCCGAATATCATTTGACATTAAAAGTTAAAAGATGAGTCTTTTCATAAAAATAAAGTCGACGCGTGTATGTATTTATACACAGCGACAGATAACGTCAGATGACAGTGTTGCGGAGGAGCAGTTATTATAATAATTAAAAGGAGGAAACCGTTAATAAATATAGATAGAGACGGACGTTTCTGGCCGTCACGCGGTCGTGACAGATTAAGCCGCGTGATAGCAAGCGACCCTTAATCCTTTCATACGCCCCTTTTAACTCCTCTTTACTTTTTTATAATTGCTTACCCAGCATCTCGCAGAAACTGACGGAAATTATTTTCATATACAGCTCATCATATCACAGAGGTATCGTCGTACGCTGAAAGAAAAATATAGTTACTTTTGGATCCCACCACAATTTTATGATACTTGTAACGATAATTATGGTTAACATAATGATGCATACACTGAAAAAAAATTCTAATTAAAAACGGACGAATCGGAAAATCCTGTAGAATTGATCAATCAAATATTCTGGTTATTATAAACAAAACTCAATACTATAAAGTAAATAAATTTCTGTTATAATAATCAGAATATTTAATCAATCCCATAAGATTGTCTGATTGGTCCGTTTTTAATCGGAATTTTTTCCGTGTATAGATAAGTTAATCATATTTATTGTTAGAAATATTATAAAATTAAGTTGGGTCCAAAAGTAACTATATTTTTCTCTCAGTGTATTTCTTTAAATTATGATAAACAGATTCTTCGCTACAATGTTTAATCCGTGACGATACGATTCTTCGGATGAATACATACGTGCAACTCCTTCGGTTTGTATGCTTTTAAATGATATTTTTAGAACAAGGTAAAATATTACGCTTGATTTTTTTAGCTGACTTTTAATACGTCAGAGATCCCGTCAAGAGGAGATATATTTTCTGTTTACGTTTAACTATATAACGATGATGATTGGTAATATTTGCATATGTCTCTGTCTCCGTCCCATCTTGCATTTTTTTCTTTCTTGCGCAAAAGATCGCAAAATCGTCGACGCACATGTATAACATTTCGCGATTGTTTTGACAGCGGCGCTGTGCACTTTAAAAACGAGCGAGGGAGACTCGAGAGGGTCGCGTTCGGCGACTGACGTCAAGAATAAAATAACAAAGTTAATTAAATTGAAGGCATACCAGAAGAAACGCTTACATACTTGCTCGACGAGGGGAAAACGACTGTCTCTGTCCCGCGATGATTTTCCAGCTCCCTCCGTCTCCACCCTCATTCTAGAAGGATACGTTTTGTTCGAGAACATTTATTACACGCGCACACAATGAGATCGCGGCCACGCGATCGCGCGCGGGGATTTATTTTTGAATAATGCAGCGACGTTTATCATCCGCTATCGGCGAGAAGGAGATCCGCCCATTGTATGCAACGCGTAGTAATTTCGTTCGGTTGGAACTACTTCCCTTTTCTCTTTCGGTGCGAGATCGCTCCGGGCAGTCGTCGCTCCGCACCTTATCGGGATCCGTCGATCACCCGAGCCGTCTTTACGAGATTATTTAAAAATATTAACGAGCAATCTTTCCTTAATACGTGGACTTTAACGTAACGTGTGGCACTTTAACGGAGATATTTGCCTAAATAAAACAAATACTGTAATGATGGGGGATAAAAATAAAGAATAAATTCGTGTTCGATTTATTCACGTTTTAAAATATTAACAATCAATCTCGTTCAATACGACAACTTTAACATAATGTTTGGCCTTAATACGTGGACTTTAACGTAACGTGTGACACTTTAATGGAAATACTGGCTAAATAGAATAAATAATGTAATGATGGGGGATAAAAATAAAGAATAAATTCGCGCTCGGTTTATTCATGTTTTAAAATACTAACAATCGTTCCTTAATATAATATGAACTTTAATATAACGCGAATTCTTCTTTAATACGAGGACTTTAACGTAATGTGTGGCATTTTAACGGAGATACGGGGACCAAAGGGAACAAGCAATGTAACGATGGGGGATAAAAATAAAGAATAAATTCGTGTTCGCTTTATTCACGTTTTGTGCTTTCCGCATGGAAACGACAGCACGCGTGCGATTTGTACATACGGGATTGTTACACAGTCGTTCGATACTTGTTTGCATACGTCCACACGTGGGCGTGGACTGCCGTTGTTTACGCATAGACGCCCAGCGTCGACCGTGCCCAGGGAGCGCCGGGTGTTTTCCACCGGAAATCTGCTGGGCAGACTTTGTGAAACCGGGGTCCTGCCAAGAAAACCCTCGATAAGGTGGGTGGGCAGGATTTACGCGCGGCTGCATCCATGGGGGGGCTCCTGAGAAGAGATGCTAATCGGAATGCCCCGTGTGTCACGTCGCATCACGTCGCGATCCCGCCATTTGCAGGAACACATACGAATTAATTCCGTACGTCTTACATTATTACCTTGCATAATTAACGATGCGAAAATTAACGTCCTGAAAAACGACTCGGCAACTGCCGCGAGAAAAGCCGTGGAAGCTTCTTTGCGTCGCGTGATCGTGTCATCGTTTCGTTCTCATAAGCGTAACGGTTCTCGCTCATTGGCGTGCGGTCGGTACTATGCGTGCCAGAACGGTTTACCGAAGTTTACCATAAGTTTATTATACTTACTAAATACCGAGCGGCGAGAGCCTACTCGGTCACCGTGTCTTTATTTTCTTTTATGTAATTTCCGTTTCCGCTGCGCAGTTTTATTTCGTTTAATATAATGCCATATATTTCTTCTCTCCCTCATAATTGCTCTTGCTATTGTTTTTATTTTCCATTTTTCCTTCATTAACTTTTCTCGCTCATTTATTTTGTTTTCGCCATCTTTTTGCGTTTTTACATTTTGTATGTCTTTTGAATTACTTTATATTACTGGATCTTTCGAGCTCCTACCGTAACTCGTGTGCCCTCAGGAATGCAGACGTTCTCGGAACGAAATAAACTGTTGCGACCAAATTCTGTAATTGAGTTCACAGAACGCATGTTTCTTTTGCGCTTCCGCCACCGCGCTCGCACTTATCCGGATAAACTTGTATTTATCCGTTTACACACCGGTTTACCGGCGAAAAGTCTATCCGGTCTGGTCTCCCGCGGCTGCAGATGCAACAAGTGGTCGGCCGTGCTCTTCCGCTTTTCTTTCCGCGGGTTCGTCGATATTCCGACACGTTGGCACTTTCTCCGGCGGCGATTGGAAATAGAAGCCACCGCCGCCCTCGTGCCACCCCTCCTCGCGGCCTCGTCGCTCGTCGGCAAAAGTTGCTTGATTGCGAGAGGGACACGCGAGAGGGTAAACGATATCGCGCTGTGTCACGTGGCGCGCGGCTGGAGAATATATATTTCGTGAGAAGCCGCGGCGGTTACGAGCGAAGGAATCCTATTCCGCTAGCGGTCTGTTGGCTATTTCGAGAAATATCGTTAAGGAAACGCGGCTAATTACCGCGCTTGCTGGCGCATAACGTGTAATTTCTATGAGGGAAAAGGTGTCTTTAAAAGGCAAATGATGTTTAGCGATATAACAGTTTTAAGCTACAACTCGCGTCTAATTTTTTTTTCCCTTCATCGCCGAGAATGTAAAGTTCAATAATTACCTCGTAATTTCAATTTCGTGTCGTGCTCGCGCCTATCCCGAGCATAAATAATTCAGCAGGTAGCGATATCGATACACCGCGGATAATCACCGTCGAGAGAATCAATTGTAATCGCCGCCGTTGCTACCCTGGCAGAAATACACCGTGGAAACTTCGTCGGCGCGCCGTACAAGTCAAGGCATTCGTCCGCGATAATGTAAAAGCCCCCGGAGGTCCGTTATTTGCCGGGGGAGGGTTATCAGTGGTCCGGCGGATCGCCTTCGCGCGCACATTGTGAAATTCGCGCGACTGTCGATACTTTTATCCGCGAACCGTGTTATTCGCTGGACTGGAATTGCGCTGTTATCTCCGCTGACGATATTGCGCACTCGCGCGATACGGCAGTATCGATTTCCCATTGTAAACGTTGCGCACTCGCGACGACGACGACGACGACGACGACGACGACGACGACGACGTCGCGGCATGCTCTCCCGTGCGTGTCATTGTCGAGCGACAAAAATACGAATCGGCCACGCGCCGCTACCGGCGCGTAATTTTACCGTCACGCCAAGAGACAAATATAGTTACTTTTGGACCCAATCATAATTTTATATTTCTAACAATAAATATGATTAACTTAACCATACGCAGAAAGAAAATTCTAGTTAAAAACGGACGAGTCAGAAAAGAGTTTTGTAGGATTGGTCAAATATTCTGGTTATTATACAGAAATTCTGTTATAACAGAAATTTATTTACTTTACACTGTTAAACTCGTAGTGTCCAATTATACTCAATTTGAGTCATTTTTAACTATTCCATAAGTCGCCACTACTCCTACTCAATATTTCATTAATTTTTACTAAAAGGAAGGTAAAATTTTGACTAACATGGAAATGAAATTAGATAGATTAACAACATGTTGATTAAGGCTTACTGAATATGTCACTAATTTTATCTCATTGTTTTATTCAAATTAATCGAATATTGAGTAGGAGCAATGGCGGATTCATAGCAAATCAGAGTGTATAGTATTGAGTTCTATTTATAATAACCAGAATTTCTGTTATATTTCAGATAATCAAAATGTTTTATCAATTCTCCAGGATTTTCTGATACGTCCGTTTTTAATTAGAATTTTTTTTCAATGTATGCATCATTATGTTAACCATAATTATCATTAGAAATATCATAAAATTGTGGTTGAGTCCAAAAGTAATTATATTTTTCTTTCAGTGCAATTTCGTCCTTGGCGAAATCATCCCGCGCACCGGATTCCTTTAATAACACGGGCGAGCCGACGTCCAACGCCCGTGCGAGGATCCGAATCACGTGTACGTCATGACCGTGGCACTTTCTGCCGGCCGCTTTCATTAAAGTCTCTCTAATTAACGGCTCATTCGAAGAAAGGCGCTTTCTTGTTTGACTGTTCGATGTAAACAAAATTTCCGAACAAAGAGATACGCGTGAAAATTAACATTGTACGCATGTTGCTCTCTTCCCCCGATGTAGTTAATATAAAAAAGTTACGAGTGTCGATTTCCGAGGTGATATTGTCTCGCGGAATTTAAAATTCCTGCGATTCGATATAACGCGATGCCGCCGCTTTTATGGTCCGCATTAACGCAAGCTGCACCTGTCGCAACCTCCGCTTCTTTTCTTCCCGCTTCAATCTCGCCCGCTTTCTGGGCTAATCCGCGGTATCGTCTATTTTCGGAGATCGACCCACGTCACGCGGAATATTTTTGCAACTGGATCGCCATGCAATGTCGGACGTTTATTTTCAAAGATTGAAGCGAGGAATGTGTAAACGGAGACTGTGTAAACCTACTGCGGCACCGATCACGATCGCCATCGGTGCCACGGAAAATCTTCTCATGCACTCGCGATAGACGTGACATGTCTAATTCAAAAAGTAATTGATCTCTTGCGTGCGTTTGGTTTAAAAGAAAAATTAAAAGAAGATACACAAAATTCATACAAAAATATTATATTAGACTATCATGATTTAGTCCAGACCGAAAATAGCCTTTTTTCTATTTAATTGCATTTACACATCGGTCCTATTTCATTTATTATTGTGAAAAAAATTAGTTGAACAAAATAAGATTTTAAAAGTACGCGTTGCTCTCCGTCTTTCTCCGCCTTTTTTTCTTCCCCCCTTCTTTCTTCCTCTTTCCACGTTACATAACGAGGCATTATTAAGATTCGTAATTGTTTCATTTCCAAGCGCTACCGACTAGTAGGTAGTCCGCCTTCCACAATGCAAAAATGCAGTTAATGACGCGTTAATGATGCCGGTGCAGAAACACATAACGTTATCTTGGCGTGAGAATATCTCGATATGTTTCCGCGTCGAGCGCGTTGATATAGTATGTTGCAATCAGTCCTCCCCCGATACGGTCAACAATACTAACGTAGGCTGGAAACGGACGTAGTGTGTAGTTGAACGAAAATGGCCGGTCGGAGTAATTGACCTCTTTAACGCGCGCGTAAATTGCACCTTAAAAAGATACAATTCACGTAATAGACGTAATTCGATGCGCAGGACAATGCATCATTGGACGAGCTTGTTGCGTACGACCCGGAGCGATTTCGATCATCTGCAAGAGTGCACCGAAAAGAGAACCACCGTAAAATCACTCGATATTCGGGGCAGGAGAGATAGCGCCGAAGAAATTACATTCGCTCGTATTAGCTGTGTATGCACAGCTTTCCCTCCGTCGAGAGAGAAAGAGAGAGAAAAAGGAGAGACGATCGATCCGCAACTTTGTTGCACGATGCACGAAATTTAAAGTCACGCGTGCTCGGCATTTAACGAAATTATCGTGCATCATTATCCTTTGACACAGACCTCTCTCGTTTCGCTGACGCGTTCATCACGCGAGGAGAAATTTGTGCCGTCAGGCTTACCTGACAGCGAAATAGCTTTGTTACAACTCTCGGTAGGCAAAAGAAAAAGAGTAAATAAAGACCGACGAGTAAAAAGTGCCTGATGATTAAGAGCGTAGAGTGCTTATGCACGGTGTACTTAATATCGGCTTTAATGACGCCGGCGGGAAAAAATTAATTTTCCAACGTGACTTTTCTCAACTCGTTCCTTTCTCCTCTTTTTTTTTTCATTTCTCCCCGGCGCGATCGACGTGTTGCAAATCGGCATTAATTGTCGCTTAAAGGTAAGCGCGAGTCGCGTCACGTGATGTTTTTTTCTTAGCGGTATGACACTTTCTCGCGAAGCTCATACAACTACGCGGTTCGTATCCGGCCGCTAACGATTCCGAGAGACACGAGTGACTAATGGAGTACATCCAATTTTGGATAACCCGTTCGAATATTCCGAACGGCGCGGATAAGCGGAGATAACGAGGCAACTTCTGTTTGACGCGTTTAATTGTGGCGATATCTCACGGCCGCGTGCGTTCGACGGAGGCAAATGCGCGGAGGGAAAGTTCAGGCGTCCGCTCGTTAATTTATGCTACCCCCCCCTCCCCCCCCCCCCCGATAAACGATCGTCTTGCAATCGTCGGTGAGAGATTACGGCGGCTGTTTAGACTAGCGTCGCGCGCAGCGCCGTAACTCTTATCTCGCGTCTCAACACCTCGCGCGAGTACCTTTTTTTCTCCTCGGAAAATTAAGCGCGAGAGCGACAATTTCCCCGGTGTAAGTTTCTCGGAATGCGTTGCCGCATAAAACATTTATAACGCGATTCATAATTGGCGTTATTCTTTCACTGCCATTATTGTATGCTATCTGCGTGTAATCTATGAAAGTTCCTGCGAGGTAACGGCATGCGGGAGAAGGTGGGCGGTGTTTGAATTCCTCTTCTTTTTATGACATTTGGATATCTTTTAATTGTCGTGAAAGTTGCGGTTAAGTATCTCCGTGTCGGTCGCCGTTAGTTTACTATTTGCAAATCTCGCACTTGTTGCGATTTAAGGTCTCCAAATCACCCCGTTCTCGCGAGTGCGTTTTACATTACGAATGACGTAATACGAGTCACGAATCTCTTTCCGGCATCTATATGTTACATCTGTATTTCTACATTTATGCGATTTGGTCTACTATTCGCTAAAAGCATTCTCGACACCGCGGCGGCTCGCGTGACTTTCTTCTATTTCAGAATCACGTGAATCGCGAGTGTTTCGCGCCTACGCGCCCGTCCGCGGTACCACCCTCCGGCGCGATTCCAGCGAAGGAATTTTATTTTCGAACTTATGCGCGTGCGTTATCGAATGTGTACCTTATCGTTACTATTACATTATACAACAACGAATTGAGGTTTAGCAGCCCATAAAATGAATGCATTGAAAAGTAAGCGAGGAAAATAGCACTTATCACGATCAATCTTACGTTGTTGCAGAGGAACGACGGCACAAGGAAATCACAAACACATACGCCACGAAGTTCCCGGATTATACGTTTTTGGACCTGCACCTGGAACTCGATCGAACCGTCTTCCGAAGCCGTTCGACCTTCTGCGTGGAAATAAAGCCGAAGCAGGGATATTTACCGGAGATGGAGCAGAGGTTTCCCGGATGTCCGTATTGTCTCAATCAATACGCCAAGGTATTTGACGAACAGAGACGTTGACTTTTAATTTTAATTTGACAAACGTCAGATAGATGATACACTAACACAAAATAATTTTTCAGCTGCGGAGAAAGAGTATCGCCGCTCGCAGCAATTATTGCCCGTTTGACCTGTTCTCCGGGGTGGAAAGGCGTATGAAATCTGCCGTGGAAGAGCTTCTGAAATCACCGCAGAACAATTTGAAAATCTTCAAAGACGGCCTCGTCGTTTACGATCAGACGTCCTCGCCAAACGATCTCGAGAACGTGCTGGACGAGTGGTTTCGGAATGAGACGATGGAGAACGGCGGACGAGCTCGTCACGTCGACGAGTTCTGCAATTTGGTCTGTGCCGCCCTTACGCGACCTATCGCCCAAGAGCATCTGAAACTGCCAGCTATTTCTTTTTCACACAATTTTCTCCTTCCCGCGTATCAAGTTTCAACATTTTGCACCGCACCAGACGCGGCCACAAGAGCGGAATGGTGCCTCCGCCTCACAGGAAAGGTAGATACTTATTTTGGAAATTATTAATTATTGAGAATAATGATGGATGTATTCTAACTTTTATCTTTTTTTTTGCCTTGCAGAAATGCAATTTTGATGGCAGTGAATTGCCGAGGAACTCGGTGCTGGAGCGAATGTGGAATATGCAGCGGTTGTCCTACGTGAATATTAATTATATTTACAACATTTACTCCAAGTTCGCGTCGATTCTAAATGATGATATGATATATTCTAACTTGACAACATTAAACGAAACTTGTAATGTTTTACAATCTTTACTTGGGAAATCTACGGTATGTATTTTTGCACATACAAAAGAAGGAATTTTGTTGTTGAATGTATAAATATGCATTGGAGAACATTTATCTCTCTCTGTTCTAGAATGCAGTTCAGGAAAAGGAAACTATGGAGAAAATAGACTTTCAAGCGCTCCTTAAGAGCACAATTTCACAAGAATATGATGACAATTTCAATGGAAATTGTAATACAGAGTGTATCTTATCTACTAATACCGACAGAACGTTTGTAAACGGCGGTCTTGTATCGCAAACAGAAATTAGTTCCAACCTAGATTCGCGCCAATCATTTTATGGAAACAAGAGTCTGTATAATCAAAGAACTAGCAATGATGACGAGCGAAAGGCAGATATGCAGATTACCGCCAAACATTTGTCAGCGTTACAAAATTACCTTTTATTTGTCACAGCCAGAGATTGTTCGATATTAATGACCTTCCGCGAATTGCATCCGTAAGTGTATTGTTCAAAACAATAGCCTATTTTCACTGCATGTTTAAAGCGTCAAGAATAGTATAAATCTTGTAACAAAGGCAAAATTGATGATAAAATTGATTTAACGCAACAGTTCTATGAGCGGAAATGCGCTTTCTAATTATTCTCTATAGCCATTGTCCAAATTGTATAATAGATTATTGTAGCACTGCAACGAACATTTCATTTATCTGATTATGATTATTTGATCGTGGATTTAACATAATTAAAATTAATTCATCAATGCATAACGTAAATCATTTATAAGCGTCAAATGTGCAACATATGGATGATTATTACTTTCACCATATTAAATGTATTTCAGATAATTAGATGTGTAAGTTGTAACAATTATAATTTTTTTCTTTTTACAGGAAAAATGCAATAAGAGTGCCTGTGGGAAATACGATAAAACTTTCGGAGCAACATTATTTTTTAAGCAGTGTCAGAGTCTCGGACTTGGATCCAAAAAGTGTTCATTCTATCGAAAAGCATCAACGACGTGATGTGGATATTTTTGATTCTGTGATTTCTTTACTAGAAGAAGATGTTCTTTTTACAAATAGATAATTATCTGAGAATGAAAAGCGATGCTAGTGATAATACAGTATTTAATGTACGATATCTATTTAGAATCGAGGAAATGTGTGCAATTGTCGATACGCTTACTGATCATAAGGCACATAATTTCTTATACGAATATATCTGTGTGATGTTTGTGAGGATACAAGAAAGAGATTGATGCTATCGTTCATCAATCAGCATGTTAAATTGAACATTTCACTTCCGCATGCATAATATACAAAATGATGTGCATATATACAGTGATTCAACGAACAAACATATCTTTTAGAATTCTACTTAATTTTTATGGTTTTAAGATCTACAAGTAGAAATAGGACAAATAGAAATTTGTTTGCCAACTATTTTATAATGTTATTGTTCAAATTATATTTATTAGTGTCATGTTGCGATTGCATTAATTTTCAACAAAGTGACATAAGAGATTTACGTTGACAGAATGAAAAAAATGTTACACGTAACATTATGGATATAATTCGATTTACATTATGGGTATAATTCGAAAACAATTGTTTTGCTGTGTGGTATACTAAAGATCTCGCGTCACAAGACTGACTTTTATACAAAAATGAAGTTAGCACGTTATTTAATTGTGTACTACTAAATTGAAACTTGTTTTGATGTTCTTTCCTTAAGTTAAATAAGAATTGCGAAACGAAATTTCCAACAAGAGCATAGCAAGTAGCGCAAATTTATAATTTATTTATGAAGATAGATACGTAAGAGGGAGCGGGTAGGGTTGGACTACTCCCTAACGTCACCTAGATTACAAAGTTCTTCCCTAACTCTCCGCTGATTGTTAATATATTTCATGAAAGACTGTAAACAATTTGGTGTTTATCATAAAAGGAAAATGTAATGTTTTAAAATGTCAAAACAATATATTTAGAATATAAATTATTTACAATATTATAATAGTATAATAATATTTATAAGAAAGAGTAATCTTTCGCTAAATAAAATTAAAATCAACACTTTTAAAATTTTAAGTAAAAAAATTCTTCACAAAGTGCTTTTTATAAGCTACTTTGCTTATTAGCGGTAGCTTTCCAAAGAAAATTTCATTTGTTTTATATTAAAAAAGTGAGTGCAGCTAGTCAGAAGAAAAAAAAAGAAAATATTCTAAAAATACTAAAAAGACAAGAATAAGAGAGTTGAAAGAAAAGAATTCTTCAAAATTGCGTGATTACCTAATAATAAATATCTTATGATTAAATTTATAAATATAGTACTGATTTGTTGTGATATCGATTTAAACGGTAAGATGTGTTTTACTTATGTATGACACATTATTATATTTGTGCCTCTCAAAGTTGATTAAAAAACATGTTATGTTATTTCTTAATAAATATCTATAAAAAAATAACGAGTGTGTATAATTACATGATATCAGTTCATAAAAAATGATTATTATGTATAGATTCGGCGAAGACGGTAGAGACTATGACTTTTTAATGTACTGACCGAAATAGAGTCGAGCGGGCCAAAAGACAACCACGTTGCAATATCGCACTAACGTGATCGAATTTTCGTACGAGCAATTGTCCCGGGTACAAGGCCGCGTCGCACAGTTATGAATGACGTGGTTGCAGGGTGGGGTGATCGTGCACCAGCGTTGACCGAACCAGGGATGTGCGAAGCCATCATCCCTTGTAGTCTCCCGAATGTTTGAACGTGAAATAAGCAAGTGATCCCAAAAAATATACAATATAGAACAGAATAAATTATTGACGATTAAAAATTACATTGTACTTAAAAATCTTCAATTGTTCCTCTTCCTTTTTTTTCATTTTACAAGGAAGTAGAAATATTTTTCTTGTTACCAAGAATACACTCGGGGTCCCTCGATTTGTCGCAAACTCCTGAGCACGTGACGCGCGATTGGCGCGCCGGCGAGGCGGTCGTAAACCTCCGGCCGCACTCGTTGATCTTCGCCGCCCCCACCGCCACGAGTGCCCCTCCCATCGGGGGCGATTCGCAGATCCGCGGCGATGGTCGTTCAGTCAACGTTCATAAATGATGACGTAAGGTCGTGGCTCGTAGCGGGCTGGCGATTCGTGGTACGTGGTAACGGCCTGTCAGTGAACCTCGGACAGAGATGGGGACGCAAAAGCCCGGGGAATGGGCGAACTTGGTGCTCGCGCGTTTCGAGGAACAGGTGCGCGATCGGCGAGTAGACCTCGACGCGAGAAGCGTTCGAGAGCCACCTCCGCCTCCGTTTCCTGACCGTTTCGTTCCTTCGTGCTCTCTCCTTCCCTCTCGCTTCCGTCTCGCTCCTCGCCACCCTCTTCCGGTGTGTGCGGCCACCTCCCTCCCGCTCCCTAATGTCACCCATCCACGGTGCGTTCGCAGTAACCCGCTCGCCCGTTTCGCTCGTCGACTACCTCGTCGACGCCTTTCATGGGCGCGTCTTCTTGGAGGGCACACCGGCACCGTCGGCCGACCCCGTTCCCGCCATACTCGCGCCCCCGTTCTCCGGGTATCGAATTTCGAGTTCGCTCGCCGCTCGTCGGCGATGCGCGGGGTGGTAGATCCTCCTCGGGCGGCCCACACTCTGGCCTTCTGGAGCAGCGAGGACGAGGCGGCGACTGACAGCCGGGTGGAAACCCGCACCCGAGAGACGGTTCAACGTCGGCTGATATATGAAATACGTGCCGAATTTGAATACCATAGAATTCTCAGGAATGTGTTTGGTACTTGGAGCGCGGGCTCGACGTAAGAAACGTATACAATAGGACTTTCACGGTCAATCTGATTAGGGGCGAACTAAACAGCCTTGTAAACTTCTAAATATGGTCAACGGCTAAATATTTGGAATACTCGTCTGCCATTGTTATACGTAGACGCGGAGAACGAAGTTTGCATGCGATTGTTTTGTACGTTACGCTTCTGACATAGATTTTCTGGAGGATTCGGTTTGCCCTACATTTATTCACGGAATACGTACCAATTGTTACTGCGCGTGACTTTTAGATGCAAGAAAAATTGAATTGAATTAAATTTTAGGGGGAAAAACCGAGCAGAGATTTCTTTAAAGTTTAATTAAAGCGTGACTTTGAAATATTCTCGTAACGAAGGGTGGCTATCAAAGTCTTACATTTAAAAGCAAACAAGATTCGTTTAAATGATATGTCTATAGAAATTGGCGTATACATAGAGCGCATAAATCTATGTAATCAGGACGTTATTAAAATTCATTTCAACTCGTTTAATTTCTTCATTTTTACACAACTGCGAAGTACCGTGCTTGATTTTTTTTCCTATAAAACTATCAGACGGTCAGTCACGATCTAATTGATCCAACGTCTCACGTGGCCGCGATCGAACTGAAACAGGCCTCGAACAATCGCATCTGTCTTTTTCGAAATGAGGCATCTCGCGTAATCACGTTAGACGGTCGTATATACGTTTCGAGTGCGTATCGATAAAGTGGGGCAGGGGGGAGGGGGAGAGATCACCGTGCCCGAGAAATACGATGTCGTTCCTTCCCTCCTTGATTCGTTCATTCATGAAAAGATGCATTCTTGCAAAGATGGCCCCTCCTCTCCCGGCTCCCCTCGTGCGGTTTGACCTTCGCCCCCTCTGCCTCCAGTCAACCTCGCCGTGAGAGCAGCTCAATCAAGGTGTATATACAGTAACGTATCTATTAGGGGTGCGAGGTGTAAATATCGGGCCGGCTGCTGGCTCCGCGGACTCCGCGACTCCGCGACTCCGCGAACGTTGCTTTCGTTACACATCAGCGCGAACGGTAATTGGGCCGACGCTTTTGTTTTAATTGCAAACTGCACATTATTCGCTCGCGATATGTAAATTCGCGGGGCATTTGCAAGAGCGATAAGAGACGAAACGGTGTGCTCGCGACGGTCTCTCCACGAGTTCCCGGATGAATCGAATGAATTTCAGGCCGGGCTGCCGCGCTCGCGTCCACCCCATCCCCGTAAAAACAGCGATGAAAAAGAGAATGAATTCTCCGGTGATCCACACGTTTGATGCGAGCCCGATGAATGGGATGGGTTATCCATGAATGAAAGTTGCATTCCCTTTACGCACAGCTGAATCGCGCTGCCGCTGCCCGCTGCACCGAACAAAAGGGAATAAAACCGGAATCGATTGAGTCGCGCGAGCGTATAAATGGATGTTTTCCCTATGTCCAGGCAATTTGTCGCCACCGTCACTTCAAAAACTGTCGCATTTCACCCTTGATGCCTCCTCCCTTATGCATGCCTCTTGCATCCTGATACTCCTGTGATAATCACCGCACCTGCGGGAGACGAAAATGGATGAATCCATCAGTACCATTCCACCTGCTCACACTTTGTACTTGATTTAAATATTTTTATTAAATATTTTTAAATATTTAAATATTTTTGTTGTTGTGTTTTACTTATCACTGTGTTTTACTTATTATTTTACATTGATACGTCTTATTTATCTTTCTCTATGAGACCCCTCCTTTGATCGCAGCTGCCGTGTCGTGCCGGTCCCGAAAGTCCCCATTCTCGGGTGAACGAGAAGAGGAGCAAGAAATGCCTGATAGAGATCTCCCGGTACCGTTTCTCCCTCGTTATATCTGGTCTTACAAAGATGCTACAGCGGGTCAACGAGCTGACCCCGAACACGAGCAGCCAACGGCCGTTCCAACCCAAGGATCAAGACCGACAGGAGTCGATCATCATCGTTCTTGACACGCTGGAGAAGTGTCTGGCGAATACACCGAAGGACACAACGAAGTTTGAGGAGGCGACGAATGTGAAACTGCTGCTTCGGGAGATATGCCAGTTCATAGGTGAGCGAAAAGAGCGGGGAACTTTTGCTGAGATATCGACACCTGTAACGCGAGTCAAGGTGAAAGTCGAACGTTTAAAATCTTCAAGGATGATTGTAATTTCTCGCAGGCATGCCCTACGACAGCCCGCAGACGAAAATGATAAGGGATCTAGCGAGCAAAGTGCTGTTCGCTCTAAGCCTGAATTTCTTCAACGCGGTCTTCAATCGGATATCGGCCAGGCTTCAGGAATTGTCCAACAGCGGGGACGAGAATCCGGATTGCAGCGACATCGAGCTGATGCAGTATATCAATGTCGATGTCTACAGACTGACCAGGCTTCTGAACGGTAGGCGGTGATTATTAACGCGGCGTGATTACATAAAGCGACGCGATTTAATGCATTGTACACTCATGAGCGCGTTCACTCGCTATCGCTGCAGAAACTATACAGAAAGTCCGGCAACTAGTCGGCAAGAAGTCGGCGTATCTCGTGCTTATGAATCCCTTGGAGAAGGCGATCTGGAACTGGATGGACACGTATCCGCACGAGTTTGCCGATGTACAGAAGCAGCCTAACGAGGACCTCAATAAGGCCTGCGAGGAGTTGTTCGATATTCTTGACACGTTCGTTGTCGAGAAGAAGAGCCGCGCTGCCTCAGTCTGGCCGTTGCAGATGATGCTGCTGGTACTCTCGCCCAAGGTGTTGGAGATTGTTAACGCTGACACCAGGCCGCCCGATTCGCCACGATACTCGAGAAAAAAGCAGTTTATCGATAGCGTTAAACGTAGTCTGAGAATGCACGGCAGCTCTTCTAGTCGTCAACTGTCTGAGGCCGCGGCGGTCACGTGCGTCAATCTCATCAAGGCAGCTACATATGTCAGCAACGCCGAATCTAGCAACAACGTCGTCCTAAATCTAGTACAGCAGCTGAAGGATGATCTGATGAGCCTTCTCTTTAATCCCTCAAAGCCATTTTCACGCGGGCAGAATTACAGCGCGCAGGATGTCGATCTGATGATCGACTTCTTCGTTAGCGCCTTCCGTATTAAGCCGCACAACAACGAAGTTTTTAAGTTTTGCCTGAATGTCAATTACCCGTCGACGTACCAGTTCGTCCTGGTCAGCTCGTTATACAAGCAAGTGCCGAAAATATTTTCTTTTCGCAGCAATCGCATGAGGATCTCGCAAGTTATTGGCAAGTCTGATCGGTTTCGATGTCATATTTCAGAATCTTCACGCAACCGAGATTACCATGGTGGCCGGAGACTAGTCTTGTATATTCGTATGGGACACATCTCAGGAACATGTTTACCGATACTCTGAACAAGGTGACGCAAAACTATATGTGGAATACGCCGCTGCGCATGATTCACAACTTTGCCCTAAAGCCTAAAGAGGACATGGCCAATTCCAAAAATTTGTTGTTGGTGATGGTGCGACTCATTCATGTGGACCCTATGTTAATGTTGCACGTATGTTCTTTATAAATAAATAATTATAAATAAGTAATTATGAATAAAGCGTTAATAGTAGGATATCGCGATGTCGAAAAACATAAATAAAACATATACTTAAGTATATTTAATTTAATTTTTAAAAAACTTTTTATATTTAGACAATCAAAATATAGAATTATAAAATATATGTAGACTAAATATGGATAAGATGTCCAAGGCCCCCATATTAACTTCCTTTACAGAGTTACGGCACAGCTGGTCATGAGATACAAAGGTCCACTTTAGAACTGATTAATGGACTTGTCTCATTAGTCCATCAGCCCACGATGCCGGACATCGCCCATGAAGCGATGGATGCTTTGCTAGTGCTGCACCACCCAGACAAAGTTAAAGCGTGGAATCCAGAAGCACCACTCGATACTTTCTGGGACGCCAGTTCGCAAGTCGTTTTTTCGATCTCCCAGAAATTGATTCAGCATCAAATCTTCAACTACACGACTATACTTAAATGGCTTCGCGAGATACTGAGTTGTAGAAACGCTTTTCTTTCTCAGTATAAAGATTATGGAAATGTGGACAGTCATATTGCAATTAGTAAACAAGCGCATATTAAACTTGAGGTAGAGACTTTTAACCATTACCAGATCACAAAATTACGGCTGATTAATTAATTTGCGGAATTTACGTGTCCAGGTGGTGTGCTTGATGTATTTATGGAGTATAGACATGGAGGCTGTTTTAGTATCTATGTCTTGTTTTGCACTATTATGCGAAGAAGCTGAAATTCTTTGTGGCAGCGACGAAGTAGCGGTGACGTGTCTGCTTCCGAATTATCAATTGTATTTAGAACTGGCGCAAGCTTCGACCGTATTGATCTCTGGTGAGTTTTATTTCTCTAACAAGATTTTACGAGAACACTCAGCAGATGGAGAGAGAAATATTTTCCTGGATTCAAAGATTCACTTGTGAACCTTTGAATTCATTTCTTTATTTTAATTAATAAAATTCTTATTGGTCTGTAGTATTAAAGATCTTGTTATCGTAATAGCCCACGGGGAGAATAGACTGTGTTATCAGGAATATAATCACGGTAAGAGTCAACAATTATGTATATTTTTTTTTTATGACGAAACTATTGATAGCAGCAATTTAAAGTTTCTTTTTATTTCAGGGCGTGCTACATTACAAAAAAGAATATTATTCTTGTTGAGAAAGATAGAACATTGCGTAAATGGTATACAACCAGTACGTATATCAATATATATTTACTTTTTATATTTATATCTAATATGTGAAATCTATCACTGTATAAAACATAAAATATCAGTTTAATATTTAATCAATATCAAGCGAACCGCAAACATAGTCTTTTTGAAAATCGAATTTTACATTCGTATTTTTAGGCATGGGAAGAAACATTTAGAAATTGGGACGTGACTTCGCGGCAATTGGCCAGTTATCCTAAAAGCAAGACTGAAGATGTGCAGGTAGAGCCGTTTTGTCGCGGCAACGTAAAACGGAGAGCAGCACACCAGAATTCGGAGCATGAGATGGAAGAGCAAATTAACGAATGGGCCAACATGACAGGATTTCTTTGCGCCTTGGGCGGAGTATGCCTACAACGTCGTTCACCCAATAGACCATATGGTGTATTTCCTTTTAATCCCGAGCATAAAAGGGGTTTGACGAAACAACAGGATTCCGTCTCGGGTTTAACAAATTCTAATCAAGAAGCGCAATATTGCCCAGTAACACAATTCATATTCAGTTTATTACGATTATTAATTTGCAACAACGAGAAACTTGGCAATCAAATACAAAAGCATGTAAAGGAATTGGTCGCGCATGAGATGAGTCCGGCTCTATATCCAATATTATTCGATCAGATAAAAAATTTCGTCGAGAAATTCTTTGATCCCCGTGGACACGTAGTGGTATTGGATTTAAACACGCAGTTCATTGAACACACGATATTTATAATGAAAAACATTCTGGACTCAAAGACGGATCAACCGTCGGAATACCTTGGAGTGACCAGCATTGAAGGCATGATGTTGGCGATTGTCAGATACGTCAGGCACTTAGATATGACGGTGCATTCGATTTGTATCAAAACCAAATTATGCCAGCTAGTTGAAGCTATGATGAAGAGACGGGACGATCTGGCATTTAGACAAGAATTGAAATTTCGCAACAAACTAGTTGAATATTTGACCGAATGGGTAATGTGCACGCATCCTTTCTCTTCGACAACTGCCAACGATATTACAGCTTATACTAGGTAAAATATTTTCTCTATATATGGATATATCCAATTTTTATATTGAAGATTAAAAATAAAAGTTATTATTGTCATTGAATCTGTCTTTAATTTTCTATAGAGATTTGGATCAAGCTTGCATGGAGGCAGTAGGAGCATTATTGCGCGGACTCCCTCTTCAGCCTGAAGATTCTGACCGTGTTGAATTGATGGAAGCAAAGTCTGAACTATTTTCGAAATATTTCATGCTCTTTATGAATTTAATAAATTACTGCAACGAACCGTCATCGTCATCGGAGGACAAGGATGTTGGGTCTCGACAATCGCCTACTTTAACAACTAACAAGCTAGCCACTTTGCGCAACACTACCATTCAAGCTATGAGTAATCTTCTCAGTGCGAATATAGACAGTGGCTTGAGGCATTCAATACGTACGCAAAGATTTATTTATTTACTTTTAATTCAGGAATTTCCTGGAAGAACGAATTAAATCCCAAAGATATATTTCTTACTTTCAATTTTATTCGCTATTTTATTTCTTCCGGAGTATTCTTCAGTTATCTATAAGAACTATTAACAATTAATGACTCTATCACTAAATCTTTAATTTTCTATTTAGATTTAGGCTATAACGCAGATCTTCAGACACGAGCTGCATTTATGGAAGTGTTGACTAAAATCCTTCAGCAGGGAACGGAGTTTGATACCCTTGCTGAGACAGTCTTAGCGGACAGATACGAGCAATTAGTTCAACTTGTCACAATGATCAGTGATAAAGGTGAATTGCCTATCGCCATGGCATTGGCCAATGTAGTGACGACAAATCAAATGGACGAGCTGGCGCGTGTATTTGTGACACTATTTGACGCAAAGCATTTACTATCTCCTCTATTATGGAATATGCTTTATCGAGAGGTCGAGTTAACTGATTGCATACAGACTCTCTTTCGCGGTAATACTCTGGGAAGTAAGATCATGTCCTTCTGTTTTAAAATTTATGGCACCAGCTACTTGCAAGGCTTGCTCGAGCCTCTCATCAAACCTTTACTGGACGAATCAACAATTAGTTTTGAAGTAGATAGCGCAAGGATTGATCCTAGCGAAAATATTGAACAAAACGGTGAAAATTTAATCCTATTGACACAAAAAGTGTTCAATGCTATCGTATCATCGGCAGATACGTAAGTTATCATTTATTATAACTTACAAAAATATTGCACCACACACGAATTGTATCTAAACTTTTTTTTTTACAGGTTTCCTCCGCAGCTACGCTCGATGTGTCACTGCCTGTATCAAGTATTGTGCAAGAGATTTCCGCAATCTCCGCAGAGCAACATTGTGGCCGTAGGAACGGTGATATTTCTACGTTTCATTAATCCTGCCATTGTCTCACCCCAAGAGACGGGTATCGTGAACAAACCGGTACCGTATGAAGTCAAACGAGGCCTCATGCTTATGTCAAAGATATTGCAGAATATTGCAAATCACGTAGAGTTCAGCAAGGAGCAACATATGTTGCCTTTTAATGATTTTTTGCGAACGCATTTTGAGATCGGTCGACGGTTTATCATACAGATAGCATCGGATTGCGAAACGGTTGATCAAACGAACCATCCTATGTCATTCGTTTCGGATGCCAACGTCTTGGCATTGCATAGGTTATTGTGGAATCATCAGGAAAAGATTGGAGACTATCTTAGTAGTAGTAGAGACCACAAAGCTGTTGGGAGAAGACCATTTGACAAGATGGCTACGTTATTAGCATATCTTGGTCCACCTGAGCATAAACCAGTGGATTCTCAGTGAGTTTTTGAGAATCTCTATGTTACTACTCACTCTATGTCATCACCGCAGTTCCAACTATAATATAATATGAATCCTGTGCTTGAATTTCAGCTCACTTTTTTCAACTACTTATGTTCGCATGTCACGATGGGCAAACAAAGACATGTCGTCGACTAATTTTGAAGAGATTATGATAAAGCATAATATGCATGAAAGAGAGGAGTTTAAAAGTATCCAGAATATGAATATCTTTTATCAAGCAGGCACTAGCAAGCAAGGCTATCCAGTATTTTATTACATTTCACGACGATTCAAGTATGTACAATTAATTATATATTATTATTATTATTATTATTATTACACTAGGGTTGCACTACGGAGCACATATCTAAATAGTTTTTGTGCTCCCTATTTAATATGTAGGATAAAGGCTGGAATCGAATCCGGAATTATTATTATACTTATTATTATTAATCACTCGCGTTAGCACGCGTCATCCTAATTGTTTATGTTGAGTGTAAATGTAGCGAAAAGTTTACTGTTTACACTTTAAATTTCAGACTTGGCGAAACAAACGGCGATCTGCTGATTTATCACATCATTTTAACTTTGAAACCCTTTTACCATTCTCCATACGACGTAGTCGTCGATCTCACTCACACGTGTTCAGATAATCGGTTTCGGACAGAATTTTTGCAAAAGTGGTTTTACGTTTTACCTGAAGCAGCCTATGAAAACCTCCACGCGGTATACATTTACAATTGTAATAATTGGGTACGCGAATACACAAAATATCACGATAGCATCCTGGCGCCGTTGAAAAGTAATCGAAAGATTGTCTTTATCGATGGCCAAGGGAAGTTAAACGACGTGATTGATGTCGAGCAACAGAAATTACCCGGAGCGACATTATCTCTCGACGAAGACTTGAAAGTGTTCACCGGCGTCTTGAAACTGTCTCACAAAGAGATGAGAGTATCTGTGAAGATCGGACCAACGACATTGCAGATAACGCATACGGATAGATCTAAAGTATTATCGCAATCCGTTCTCTTAAATGACGTCTATTATGCGTCCGAAATAGAAGAAGTTTGCCTGGTGGACGACAATTCATTTGTGCTGACCATTTCCAACGAAGCAGGACCTCTGACGTTTGCCCACAACGATTGCGACAGCATCGTGCAGAATATAATTCACATTAGAAATCGCTGGGTGTTGTCGCAGCCGGATTCTATGTCCGTTCATTCAAAAATCAGGCCTAAGGATGTGCCCGGTACCCTCTTAAATATGGCCTTACTGAATCTCGGCAGTCCGGATCCTAATCTTCGTACTGCTGCGTACAATCACCTGTGCGCGCTGACAGCGACATTTGGCTTGAAGATAGAGGGTCAATTGTTGGAAACATCTGGTATTTGCATACCGTCGAATAACACCATATTTATTAAACATTTAAGTGAGACCTTGGCGGCGAACGATCCGCATCTCACGCTCGAGTTTCTTAAGGAGTGCATACAGGGCTTTAGAGAGTCGACTATCGAGCTGAAGCATTTATGCCTGGAATATATGACACCATGGCTCAGTAACCTCGTGCGATTTTACAAACCTCACGACGAGGGCGGTAAACGACAGAAGCAAGTCACGGAGATCCTGGACGATTTGATTACGTTGACTGTCCAGGAGATTGAAATGTATCCGAGCATACAAGCCAAGATCTGGAGTACGATCGGTATGCTGCCAGAACTCATAGACATCGTTCTTGATATTTTTCTTCAACGTAGCGCTCGATATGGCTTAGGCTCGCCGATGGCCGAAATTATGGCGGATACTGCAGTCGCACTGGCATCCGGTAACGTGCAACTGGTCGCCAAGAAGCTAATCAACAAGGTATGTCGAATAGTGGACAAGACATGCATGTCGCCGACGTCGCAGCTAGAGCAGCATATAATGTGGAGCGACATAGCGATCCTGGCGAGATATCTCCTGATGCTGTCCTTTAATAACTGTCTGGACGTAGGGAAGCACTTGCCATACATCTTTCACACGGTAACGTTGCTCGTGTGTTCCGGCAGTTTGACCATGCGAGCTTCCACCCACGGTTTGGTGATCAACAGTATTCACTCGTTGTGCACATGCAGTTCACCGTCGTTTTCTGAAGATACGCATAGGATATTACGGATGAGTCTGGATGAGTTCTCGTTACCGAAGTTTTATCTTCTGTTCGGCATCAACAAAGTGAAATCCGCTGCTGGCACGGCCTTTTACAAACATCCAAAATCCAGCTGTAAACACGCGAATGAAAAGTGGCTTAGTAATGAGAGAAGCGCGTACGGGACACAGGACAAGGAGAGACTTTATTTAACCAGTTTGGAAGTCATAACTGACGCTCTTCTGGAAATTATGGAGGCTTGTATGCGGGACATTCCCAAGTGCGATTGGTTAAAAACGTGGACGTCGTTAGCGAAGAACTTTGCCTTTTGCTTAAATCCGGCTCTGCAGCCAAGAGCCCTCATCGTCTTCGGTTGTATCAGTAAAAGTATAATGGATCAAGATATGAGGCAACTACTAAAGATATTGATGAAGGCGCTCGAAAGTTTCAACGATATTAATCTTATGGAGGCTATTGTTATGTGCTTAACGCGATTGCAACCTCTTCTAAGACCCGTAAGTTTTCGTTTAAGGCTTTGAGAATAATTTGATATTTAGTACCAAGTATATTTTATTTTTTTCTGTTAAGGAATCACCAATACATAGATATTTATTCTGGGTTGCAACGTCCGTTCTCGAGTTAGACGAAGCGTCGTTATACGCATCTGGCCTAGCTCTTCTCGAACAAAATTTGCACACACTTGACTCACAAGGCACTTTCGATGAAAAGGTTTGCATTCTTAAATTCCTTTTTAATCTTAATTAATCTCTCAATATGCAGAATAATAGAGAACAAATCATTACCATTATTTCCAGACACTAGAATACGTAATGATGTCAACGCGTGAACCTTTGGAATATCAATTTAAACAATTAGATCATACTGTGGGTTTGTCCTTTAAGTCTAACTTTCATTTCGCACTGGTCGGTCATCTTCTGAAAGGCTACAGGCATCCTACGCCGACTACAGTCACCAGGACGATTAGAGTATTGACTATGTTGTTGGCAATCATAGCTAAACCTTCAAAAAGGGATAAATTCGAAGTAACGCCCGAAAGTGTCCCTTACTTGACTGGTATGTTTACGTTGGTTTCAAATAAGATTAAGATTAAAGAGAAAAA
Organism: Tetramorium alpestre; assembly: GCA_021460005.1. Taxonomy (NCBI): domain Eukaryota; kingdom Metazoa; phylum Arthropoda; class Insecta; order Hymenoptera; family Formicidae; genus Tetramorium; species Tetramorium alpestre. The sequence continues at coordinate 413,297 of JAJVSH010000018.1, read as the reverse complement.
TCTATTCTGGATTTCATTCTGCAGCGTTAGTGGCTGTGTCAGAAGAGGTTCGCAGCAGATGTCACATCCGACATTCGCTCGACAAAAGCCTGCACGATTCATCAGGCAGTTCAGACGTTCTTGATACTCTACCATCGCGGAATACGGTAATTATTTTTTTTTTATTTGTTATAATACAGCATACATGAGATTATCATGTACATTTGCCAGGATATGCCTTCTAATCCCACGAGTAGAAGACAAAAGACCTGGGATTTATTGGATCAGTCGGCGCTCACTCAAGCGAAACAACAAAAACAATCTGCGCAGGTATAAACTATGTAATTACGAGCGCGCGCGCAAATGTTGTTCAAAAAATTTCTCTTTCACAAGCTATGGCAATAATTATAGCGGCGCGTAGTTAACTTGTGCGTTTGAAATATCGTAGGATATCTTTCAACAACTTTGCGTCCCCGAAAATCTATTTTAAATTATTATTTATGTAGAGTATATTGAAATGTAGCACCATTCTCGCACACAAAATTACTTATTTAGCGAGTTGAAAAGGAATCATTCTCGAGCGTACAGAGAGCATGTAGTTACTTTGGGACAATGCACTGCATGATCTTAAAAAACTCGAAAGAAATGCTCGCACGAAGTAAAATTATCCAGAGCTTATTTGTAAAATCTAAACTATCTTCCTCACAAAATATTCATATAGGTAATTCGCGCAGTAAATTATATTGCTTCTATTACTACTACTATCGCTTTGCTTATCTTACTGTCTCTACGAATTGTTTAATCAAATCTTTCACTTTTGCCAAAGAATATCTATTCATCAAATTCGCCTATTACTTGAGAGTTTGTGTGTGTGTGGTGTGCGTGCGTGTTATAAAAATATAAAACATCTATATATGTCCATGTATCTATCTGGAATTATATTCCATATATTTTAGGTATGTATCAATTTTATTTCCTGTACTCTTGGTATGGAGCTTTTCAATTACGTTTTATCACTGAATTTCTTGACACACATGAGAAAGTATCAAAATGTCAGCTTTCAAGCACGAGTTGAACGAAAATTGATTTCGCGTGATGGTTTTGTCTATTGTTTGCCATACTTTTCAATCTAATCCCCAGTTGATACTAGTAGACTTGTTTACGCATAACATTATTTTATTCCTTCGTGCATCTCTGTTTACTCTTTTGGTGTGTACCCGCGCCTGCCTGTACCTGCCTGGAATTTGTAAAACATCATGCAACTTGTCACTAACAAGACTGGCCGGCTTTTATTTAAATCGCAGCGATCCTTGAGCGTGCCGAGCGCAAAGGAAGACAAATCGGCGGACAACGCAGAGCAACAGGTACTTGTCATTTCAACAATAATTTTTTTTTCTTTTCCTCTTTTTTCGAAAACACGGTTTTAACTATTTATGAGAATATGGAGACGTCTCGTGACTGTAATGTTTAATTTCTTAATCTTACTGTGAGTCGACGAGAAAACTAATATATTCATATTTTTATGCTGCACACAGAGAGATCGTAGCACCAGAGTGAGCCTAAGCAACGAAAATAACGTCTTACTCGACCCGGAAGTATTAACGGACTTTTCAACGCAGACTTTGGTGCTGACCATGCTGGCCACGCTGGTGAAATATTCCACCAATGAAAACGAAACGCGAATTCTTTATGAATATCTGGCAGAAGCAACTGTAGTTTTTCCAAAAGTTTTTCCAGTTGTGTAAGTTTTCTGAACCGGCATACTTATCTAAAGCTAATTTATTTTCAAATGTTTGCAACTTGTCGAATATTCTTATAGACATAACTTGCTCGACGCGAAGATCAACAGCATATTATCTTCCTGTCATGATCAAGCGATACTGAATGCCGTTCAAACTATCATACACAACATGATTGCCTGCGAAGACACGAACCAGCAACATCATTTGCAACACTATCTGCAAAGCTGTGGATTCCGTGGTCTTTGGAGGTTCGCGGGACCTTATTCGAACGTAAGTTTTGGATTCTAGCATTTGATTATTTCTTTAATAATTTGGTTTTAATATACACCAGATTTGGATTTAAAAAGCTAAAAATGTTATTTATGTGTAACACAATTGATAATATGTTTACAGTCAAACTGTACACCTGAGAGTGCCGAATTGTTTGTGAATTGCCTGAAGGAAATGGTAGAAATGTGTTTGACGACGCAAGAATCGAATAGTAAAGAAACAGTTATCGGGAAGAATAAACGCGCCGGGAGTTGTCAATCGGATTTTTCATCTAAAACAAGACCACTTGCTGGAATTGTTCAAGAACAATCTCGTAAATCAACAGAGATCGACACTTCTTCCGTTCATGTAGAGTGAGTTTCATTTGCAGAGCGTTCACTGTTTAAATGTGATTTTATGTATCGTATATATGCAAAAACACTATGCGGACAAATTAAATGTTTTAGTCATAGTATGGACAGCAAGCGAAACAACTCGGTTGATGCGAATCAGACTGAGGATGGTGGTGGTGATGGTGGCGGTTCACAACCTTAGCAATTAATTTGTGATACTGACATACAATGCGATAAAAGTGTGCGTAAGAAACAAAATAATCGAAAGTTGCAACGGCAAATGAGGTGTGTGAACTCTAAATAATCGCATTGTAAATATAGGTGAGATATTAATAATTCAGTTACGAGATTCTATTATATTATATATCTATCTAATATTCATTAACTTACATTATGAAGGAAATTTATTTGTCAATATTTTATTTTACAGAGCATCACGTTTATCCCGTGTTATTGCTGCAGCATGTCCAGTCAGTTTAGTACAATGCCGTCCACATCATGAAAATGAGCCTAAAGAAGTGGAAGTCGAAAACTATGTTTTTGAAGAACGTTACTTTATTTCTGTTAGCGAAGTGTATTGACCCAGTGAGAAATGGTTGATCAAATCGATGTCAAATTGATATCGATTCGATGACTTTTGCGTCGAAAAGGCATCACATCGACGTCGATTCGATGTCAATTCAATCATCATTTCTCACTGGAGATTGACGTTCTTTTTAAGCTTGTGATTATTTTATTAATCAATCGTACAAAATTTGCTGTCTTAATGTGACAGTTTTGTTACGAGATTGAACTTAGTATTATAGCATATATGTTGCCAACGCTTTTACAACAAACTTGGAAAACTTGCGTTGTGAATTTCCTTGCTATATATCGTAAAATCGGATTTTAGCGAGTTAGAACATATAGTGTATTTCGTTATGATTTAGTATTTATAGACAGAAACCGATTTACGGTATATGATATATAAGTTTTATGAGAAAAAAATTTGTTGAATCAGCAACGAGTATTGCATACGTTCGATATTTTCTTCATGATTGCACGTATAATTTATCGACTGATTCTGCCATGGTCGCAATACAATACATATACAGAATCTTAACGGTCCATAGAGAACCAACCGCGAGAAGTAGATAGATAAAAGTTTAATAAGGATCGCTCGCAATTTTTTGTTGTATAGAAATATATATATATATATATATATATATATATATATATATATTAACTATAACGCTTCTACTGCAGGAGAATATATATCGTCTACGATTTATTTTTAAAACCAATTAGTTGTAAAATATCGTAAACGACAATTGTTATTCTACTTACGAGAGAATCCCTGTTGGTCCTCTAAGGTCCTAGAAATGCGGTCGCGCTAGACGTAACTTTCTACGCGAAGACCGCTCGCTCTCCTTGTATGCCGTTGCATATATAGATCTCAACAATGCAGAGATGATTTGGACCAGTGACGCCTGTCGTCTCAAGGCGTTCAAAGCCCCGGGACGAATAATTTTTAGACTCCTATCAAGAGAAACACCAATATAAGTGTATATTGTCTACTACTTATTAAAGTACAAAGCGAGACCAAGCGATATCCTCTCCGTACTGTAACGTAAGTCAGGAGATTTTAGGTAATAAGAAGAAGGGAATGAGAGAATAGCGAACACGATAAAACAAGATAGACCTCGCACTTGCGTTAGCAACAATGAATACCAAGTGCCAGGGATTGTCTTAAAATAGTATTTTGTAGTATATATCGCGAAGAATACTCGCCCCCACCCACTTATTTAAATTTCATTAATTTATTTAGATGAAATTTTCTTTAACGCCATAGCAAGTGTGACATATATAAATAATGAAGTGTCAAATTGAGAAAACGTGGAGAGATGATATTTTTGTGTGGCTATGCAGAATGAATAGTAGCTTCTCAACGGCCTAGAAATGATTTTTAGGAGTTTGAGAGATGTATTTGTACATAGTGCATTGTATAATGTTTGTACAATCGTGGCGACTTGTAAGTTGGATTTCGTTCGTCTGTATTTTTAGACAAATTTTTAGATATACGCACAATGCGTCATAGGAAATCGACGAATTTCCGAATTAATGCGTTGATTTCTTGCGTATAAGAGCTTCTTCCGAGCTTGTACTTAACACGAATGAAATTACGTTTGAGTCATTAATTACTGTTACACGAGCTTCGATCTTAGTAAACGTTTACGTTCGCTAGTCATATTTTAAAATATTGTAAAGTATCAAGTAATTTTTTTATGTTTTTTTTACATATAAGTTTGTGTTTCTACAGGATTTTTGTTAATTCTGTCATTCTGATCATCGTGACACGTGTAAGCTAATTTTTAATTAATGATTTATCCATTATTAAGTATCGACTCATTCATATTCGTTAATTTTAATTCGTGCAGTTTGGACTTGTCAAGCAGTACATCCGTAACTGCTGCGTTATCGCGCGTTGTCTTTTACCAAAGATGTAAAATCGTCCCTAGGCTGCGTTAGATAAGACGATGAATTCATTAACAGTTACGTACAATTAAGAAAAAATTAGACTATAATCGTAATCGCTTGACATATATGCGTCGTATTCGGATTTGTCATCAGTTCGGCATTTTCCTTTCGGACTTCCTCGTGTTTCCGCGATATTCCTAGAGCATGTTATTGCGTGATGAATTTGTAAATACTAAATTCTAGCGTGTAAAGATTGATGAACAACGAGTTGTGCGTCGAACTAGCGAGCATTCGTTTATATATAAAAAAAAAAACAAAATATATACGCACATTTTTCTGGCTTTCACACGGCGCAATTTACAGATAAGATAAGAGAAACGGAAGGATTATCGATCTTTTAATCGCGCATAATTTCGATTTTTTTTTTTTATTGAATTAACAATTTGATTTTGAAGCAATATTGCTCGACATTCAAATATATATAATTAATATTTTATAATATATGATATATGATATAAAATATATATATTACATATGTTTTATATCAGATATGTTCGACTTGCCATANTGTTAATAAACTTTTGTACATACAAGGAGGTTGATACACGCGCGTCGGATAGTACTGTGCACGTGTGCGAGCAAAGAATGCGTGTATATGTATAAGTACGATAAGATGTAATAATTTTTAGCGGATCGTGATACGCGCACAAGATAATTACGATAAATGTACGATAGCTCGGCGAACCCTCGACTTCGCACGGTCAGCATTGAGCATTATTTTTCTCCTCTCGATCGAATCTCTTCACGACGTGATGATCTGGCCTTTCTACGAACTGCAATTTTTTGTGTAAATACATCCACGAGATTAAAACGCTGTTTGTTAAACTATAAGTGTGCATTGTTGATTTGGATCTCAATCTAGATTTTCGGAGGCTCCTTCGACGTCACGTTTTTCAATAATTTTTATATGGCATCCTTAATTTCTTAACTTTTATATTATAGCACTAGATTTGACAAATGTGAAGAAAGGAATAAAAAAGAAAGCAAAATCATTAAGATATAAAAATAATGATTTATTTCAATTTACAACAAATGAAAATCCATTGAAGGAAACGCAATATTGAGAAAATGTACATACATAATGATGATGATCGAAACGAAGATGATAGTTTTCAATTAAAAGTTTCTGAAAGTAATGTTTCTTCAGCTTTTGTTATAGATTTTATGCAATAGAAATTTCTATTTTGCAAAATTAAGCAACAAAAAAGAATTTCTTTAAACATTTCGCGTTTTACAAATAAGAATAGAGAATCCTCTTCGAAAATCGAGAAGTTTCGGTGGTTTACAATTTAAACCGGGGATGGAATGCATTGTTCGAGATGCATACTCGTTATTGGCTGAAATCGTTGAACCGCAATGCGCATGTCGAACGTGTTCTTTAGAGATGGGCGATGTTGAAAAAAATAATCGATCGTCAAAAAATCGATCACAAAATATATCGATGTCTTACAATTGATAAAATTGAAAAAACATCGATATTAATCGATTAATTTGAGTTTTTGTAGTAATGT
>JAJVSH010000018.1:396061-406676 GCA_021460005.1 Tetramorium alpestre | reverse complement strand
AGAGACACTATTTTATTATTGTATATACTGTGATCTGAAATTGTAATCGAAATCTTCGAAATTTGAAAATGTACAGCACAAATAAAGAAATATTTCATGATACGTGTATCTGCTTTCTTTCAAGAACAGTTTCCTATCAATGGAAGTATGAAATGTAATAATAAATTAGAAATTGAAGTACTAAAAATTAAAAAAAAAGATTCCATGCGATATTATCAAAGTGTTCAAGTATTTCTATATTACATTGTTAATATGTTAATTATTATTCCGTAAAAATATATCTGCTTTTTTAACACGAATCAAATGTACTTATCTTTAGAACTGTAAAATTTTTGATTCAAATGAAATAAAAACGAAATTGAAGAAAGGTGACAATATTTAAATAAGCTTGAAATTTAGCTGAATTACTGTTCTTGTCGTATTGTTTATCGAAAGCGTGCGAATAAGAAAGGCGTCGTCAGACATTCGTTTTAAAGTAACGATTTCAAAGTTTTTTGATTAAAATTATTAATTAATGAAAAAACTCTGAAAACATTACATTAAAATAAAACGTAAAAAAACAAAGAAATGTGACAAAGTTCAAATTTATATCACTGATATTTATTCGAATCCCAAATACGACTTTGTTACTTTAAAGTAATGTAATACACCTTTCTACAAGTTCAAAATAAAATTAACAGTGGACTTCCACACCACCCTTGAGGTTGTGTCTCTCCTAGACTCCCATCTCCTCTCAGCACATCTGGATTTGGTCAGGATTCCTTTTCATCCTCCGTTGAACAGGACACTCGCGAAATCCGCGAATAAACTACAATCGCGCGCGGACTAATTATCAGTAAAATTAACAGTAAAAATCTAATCGCGAAATTACGTTCTTTCAAAAAACGGAAAAGTTTTTTAGTCTGATTACTTGACTCCGGCACTCCCGAAACAAACGCGACGAATCGACTGCGATTCGTTTATTCAATTAAATCGGCGACGAGGGTACGTTAGCTTCCCCGGATTATTACCCAAGCAGAACAAAAATTTTCCTTGGGTAATATTCTTTCTGGGTACTAGAGCCCTCCCACCGCGCCAAGGTCGTACCCATGGGAGGGAAATATGTTACTTTACTTTGCCACTAATTAAAGTGAATAATCTGATAACTTACAAATATGATGCATAGCTACTGAACTTGAATAAAATCTACATTGGATTGTAGAAGATAATTGAATAGATCAAGGATCAATAGGGTTGTTGTTTTGATAATACCTGAAGGCCGCCGTTATTGCTGGCATTATTATTGCCACAAAATATTATTGTCATAATACCTGAAGGCCGGCAATAACGGCGNCCTTCAGGTATTATCAAAACAACAACCCTATTGATCCTTGATCTATTCAATTATCTTTTTCCTTTCCGTTTGTCTCTTTATTCTTAAAATTCAACTTAGCTATTCTGGTATCTTTTTTCGGTCCTTTTGTCACTTTACTTTAAAAATTCAACCTTTTGAACATTTTTCTCAGTCCGTTAAGTTCAGCCAGAACATAGTAACTTTCGGATATGATAATGCGACAATGTATAACAGCGTTTATTGCGGTAGATGTAAGATAATCAGCGGTAATGTTAAGATAGATTATAAGTTTATATTTTATGTCACACTGAAAATAATCCCATTTGAGGATCGAAACGTTTGTTTAATTTATTTTAAAAAGAAGGATTTAAATGTATAGTTCTTTGTCGTCAGGGAAGGGAATGATTGGTTGTTGCATCAGGAATCTTCTAAAATTTTTTGAGACGAACCACATGGAGCCACGTCTGAATGTTTGATACTAATTTGCGAATGCTAGTGACGATTCTAGTGACATCGAACAAAAAAAAACTATCGTTTAGGAAATAATCGAGTTGAGAAAACATCGTTGAATAATCGATTCTATAAAAGAAAAATAATCGATGTCAAAATAATCGACACGATATCGCCCATTCCGAGTGTTCTTCCGTTTCGCGCCTAAAATTGTTGGCGTGCGGGAAGTGTCCACAACGGTCTGCATACGAACAGCATTCGAACCACTGTCTGGAGCTGTGCGTGACGTGGAAAGTTGTCTACGAGAAACAGTGATTGTTTATCCGCGAAAATGCCGGGCAAGGAAACCGGGCGAGGAAAGATGCACGTTATTAAACGCAGTAAGTTAATCACATTTCTTTATGTTCGATTGCGGATGTGTCTACGTCTAAGTTCCCACGAGTAACGTGTCTATTCTTTTTGTGTAATATTGAGATATTATTATAACATCAGGTGACTTTACGATATCATCAAATAATTTGCAATAAAATGATCATAAAACTACGATCTGTTAGCCTAATATGTTGATATTGTGAATATTACGCATTTATGTAATTACATATCCTTGTCCAGTATGAAAGGAGTATAAAATTAATATCTCTATTTTTGTTAGATGGACGTAAGGAGGATGTCCATTTTGATAAAATTACTTCAAGGATTGCCAAACAGTGCTATAACTTAGATATGAATTATGTGGATCCAGTAAGTATCTTCAGAAGTTTATATATATATATATATTTTTTTTAGTAGACATTTAAGAGTAATTTAATGTTACACAAGTAAGAATTTACAAATTTAGTAATATCAATTTGTATAATATTTAACTTTATTATAGTCTGCTGTGGCGATTCAAGTGATACGTGGTTTATATTCTGGAGTAACTACAGTTATACTTGATAATCTTGCAGCTGAAACTGCAGCTACGATGGCAACTAATCATCCTGATTATGCTATATTAGCTGCAAGAATTGATGTATCTAATCTGCACAAGGAAACTAAGAAGAGCTTTAGTGGTACAGCATTTTACGTTTCTTTATCCAAGCCAATTTTTACGTAGAGGAATTCTTGATTACTAGTGTTTAATTAATATTAAATGTAGAGTTATAATTGATGTTTAATTCTTGTACTTTTTTACAGAGGTCATGCATGATTTATATTACGCCAAGAATCCCATTACAAATGAACATACGCCTATAATCAATGAACATTATTATAAAATTATCAAGAACAACGCAGAGAGGCTGGATTCTGCTATAATATACGATCGAGATTTCAATTATAATTATATTGGTTTTAAAACGCTCGAGAGGAGCTATCTGCTGAAAATCAATGGCAAGATAGTGGAGAGGCCTCAACATATGTTGATGAGAGTAGCTGTTGGTATTCACGAAAATGACGTTGACAAAGCCATAGAAACATATAATTACTTGTCCGAACGATATTTTACACATGCTTCACCAACGCTATTCAATGCCTGTACCAACAATCAGCAAATGTCCAGGTAATCTCAGAAGAATTGAATTTTTAATGTAATACTGAACATTTTTCTTCTAATAAATATTGTTTTCCTTTAGTTGCTTCCTCCTAACTCTCGAAGACGATAGTATAAAGGGTATTTACAGCACGCTGAAGAAATGCTCGCTCATTAGCAAGTACGCTGGAGGAATAGGACTTAATGTACATTGTATTCGTGCTATAAACAGGGAAGATACGAAAAATACAACAAACGGTTTGATTTCAGTTTTAAAGTTATATAACGAAATAGCTATTTATGTTGACCAAGGAGGAAACAAAAGACCAGGAGCGTTTGCTATTTATTTAGAACCATGGCATGCTAATATCTTTGAATTTTTGGAACTTAAAAGAAACATTGGTAATTCTTTTTTAATATATATAAATTTTATTTTGTATGTAGAAAAGTAAAGAATAAATGAAAATTCTGTTAATAAATTATTGTGATTTATATCATATGCTTTTGAATAGGCGATGGAAATATGCGAGCCAGAGACTTATTTTATGGCCTGTGGATACCGGATCTTTTTATGGAACGCGTGCTCCATGATAAAAAGTGGAGCTTGATGTGTCCACATGAATCTCCCGGCTTGGCTGATGTTTGGGGCGATAAATTTGTAGAACTGTATACTAGGTATACATTAGCAATTCTTCTATCTATTAATTATTTAATTGCTTTATAACTTTCATATTTTTCATACACTAATTTTTGCAAACGTTACATAAACTTGTTTGAAACTCTTCTAGATATGAAAAAGAGGGTCGCTACAAGCAGCAAGTGGATGCCAGAAATATATGGCTCGCCATTCTTAGATCTCAAGTAGAAACTGGAACACCTTATATGCTTTATAAAGATCACTGTAATCGAAAATCGAATCATCAGCACATAGGCACTGTCAAATGCAGCAATTTGTGCACTGAAATTATTCAATATTCCGGTCCCGGAGAAGTTGCTGTATGCAATTTAGCGTCCATCGCTGTCAACATGTTTGTCAATACAGATACCAAAACTTTTGATTTTGAGAAACTTAAAACAGTCGCGAAATGCGTTACCCGCAATCTAGATAAAGTCATCGACGTTAATTTTTATCCTATTCCAGAGACGAAAACATCTAATCAAAAACACAGACCTATTGGTGATTATAACATTCAATTCATCAATTTTACCAGTATCATATAATTAACTATATGATAAAAATGATGTGTTATAGGTGTCGGGATACAAGGTTTAGCAGATGCGTTCTTGTTAATGCGATATCCTTTCGAAAGCAAAGAAGCGAAGGAACTTAACATAAAAATCTTTGAGACGCTTTATTACGGTGCCTTGGAAGCTAGTTGTGAATTAGCTGCGGAAAAAGGCACTTATGAAACATATGAAGGTAGTCCGGTCAGCAAAGGTGTAAGTACTCAATATTTTTTAAATTTTAATCGCGGAACGTTTCATTTATGCATTAACGTTTCATTTATGCATTACATTTGTATAATAAACTTGCTTTTCCAGATCCTCCAATACGATATGTGGAATGTTAAACCGACAGACTTATGGGATTGGGATGCATTGAAGGCGAAGATCGCGAAGCACGGAGTAAGAAATTCGCTTTTAATAGCACCTATGCCAACAGCCTCGACAGCACAGATTTTAGGAAATAACGAGTCTATTGAACCGTATACGAGTAATATCTACATAAGACGCGTATTGTCTGGAGAATTTGTCATTATCAATCCCCATCTGCTGCGAGACTTGACCGCCAAAGGTTTATGGGACAAAGATATGCAAAACGAGATACTTGCGCATTTTGGATCTGTTCAAGTAAATGCCTTTAAAAATCTTCTAAAATCTTATCGTTCAAATTATTTTAGCGTGATTCTAAGCGTGTTCTTTGCAGAAAATTGACCGTATTCCTGATGATTTGAAATTACTTTATAAAACTGTATGGGAGATACCACAGAAAGTGATTCTCGAAATGGCTGCTGATCGAGGAGCTTTCATCGATCAATCGCAATCCCTGAATGTTCACCTTGGTGATCCGACGACTGAGAAGCTCACATCGATGCATTTCTTCGGTTGGAAAAGTGTAAGTGATATGGCGATTATTCTATCCATTTCGGAATTTTTTTAAACGTGTATACAATTAAAGTGACAATTTTCCTTGAACCTTTATGACATCTTATCATTATAAAATATAGAATCTAATGGAATCGTACGAGCCATTATTTCATACAAAAATATGTTACAGGGCCTAAAAACTGGCATGTATTACCTGAGAACAAAGCCAGCCGCAAATCCTATCCAATTCACAGTGGACAAATCAAAATTACGAAGTCATGATTCTGTATTGAGTACAGAATCTGAAAGCAGCAGCGAGAATTCTAATCAGTTATACGAAGATATACTCGGCGATGCCGGAAAACAAAAAGAAATAAATGAGCAAGCAAGTAAAAATTTAGAAGTGATGCTCGCTTGCTCGCGTAAAAATGGGAACGAGTGCACAGCATGCAGTTCCTGAGCGTTTATCACTTTTAAACTTTGTCTTTTGTATCGGGGATACGTAAGCTGATTTTATATCTTTATAAATTATGTAAAGAAAAACGTGTTTTGGCGTATTTATGTTTTCTAAATTTATTTTACTGTTATAACGGATGAAAGATGTTGGAAAATTTTGATAAATATAATAAGGAAAAATCTAGTAGAATTAAATAAAATTAAAATATAGATTATAGGAATTCATAAAACTGAACTATATAATTTTCTTTTTTCATGTAAACGTTATCATTTTCTCTTGTTTAGAAAATATGATCACTCACTTAAATGAACTTGGAAGTAAGCATAAGAAATATTTAAAAAAAATCTGACTGGGAAGATGATTCTGGCAAATAAATCAGATCTATAAATGAGGCTCCTATTATGGTCTAGCGACCACCAATCTTTTAAAGAGTCATGCCGATTGTGGAACTTGAATCAAACACATGCTTTTTTAAACTTTTGATAATAAAAATATATTATTTTCCAAGTATATACATTATTATATTCTTTCTCATATTAACTCTGTAAATATTTTTAAAAATATTTTTCATAGAGAGAAAAAAGGCCAGTATTATAAGAAAATATTTCAAGGAAACATTTATCATAAACACAATCAGCACAATTTAAATATAAAATGTAATTGATAAGAAAATAAATAATTTTTAAATTTTAATATTCTATATCTCTGCAGACAAAATTTATAAGATTGTCATTTTTTTAAACTTTATAGTAAAGAAATTTGGTGACGCTATTGAATTATATTCATATACATTCATAACCTTTTTGGTAGAGTTAATTAATTCTTCGTGTTTGAAAATAAATAAGTTGATACATCTTGTGAAATTTTAAATTAATTCCTTCTCAAGAACATTCACAAACTTTTTTTCAAGTTGCAAGACTAATATCTGTAGTTTTAAAAAATATAATATCCATTGAACATGGAAAATGGGTCATTTGTTTTACCTATTTGCCAATTTTTTTTTTAATTTTGTTAAAGATCAGCTCGAATGTCACTAGATCGAAACATGTGGCATCACTGCGGTGTTGCGACAGCGGCAGGTGGCAAGAGGGGGAGGGAGGGGGAGAGCCTACGGAGACGACGCAGAACCATATTTATTTTGGTTTGGAAATTAGTCCGCAGGAGCCGTGTGCGTGTGCGCGCGCGCGCGCGCGCGAGCGAGCGAGAAAGAGAGCGTGTTTGCCACCGTACGTGTGTGCATGTGTGCGGCGCGTATCGTCGGTCCGTGCGTTTCGCACCGCGTCGGGTGGTCGAATTTCAAAGTGCTTGCTTATCGGAGATCAAGAACTGAGAAAAAAAAATGACCCGTAAGTCCAGCCGTACGTCGCCGAGGTCGGGTCGTTCCCCGCGACGTCGCGCCGCGACAGCTCTCGACGTGAGAGAAAGGGACACGGGGAGACACGACGGCGGGAGAGAGAGAGTTCGGGGCAGCCCGTAAAAAAGAACATCCGGCGGCTGCCATTGTCGTTAAAACGTTCACGAGAGACACAAAGGTCGGCCGCATGAAAGAGCGCGGCTGACTCCCAAGAGCGGGGTGCCTCTCGCTGAGATTTGTCCCGGGCGCGAGTCGCGGAACGTCGCCGACTCGTCGAGGAAGAACGGAGCACACCGCCGCCGCCGCGGCAGACGATGCGCTCCGAGTATCCTCGAGAATTCTCGTTCTGCAGCCTCTTTTCGAAGGTCAATATTCTTGGATGACAGCGCGATAAAAGAAAGAAAATAGGAAAAAGGAGTCCCTGCGAGGATCGCGCGTCTTTGACAGGTGGAGGGCGAGAGAAACAAGTCGAACCTAGTCCAGCGAGTAGCCTCACTTTTCGGAGAAATGCCAAGACCTCGCGGTTAACCTCGCGACAACACGCGGAGCCGCGACGGCGACGTGCCTCCGCGCCCGCGCGGTCGATAGCTTTCTTCCAACAGTTTCAGATTTTGATGGCGTTCGATTGCGACAAGTAGATATGGAGGAAAATTACTGCGTGACTGCGTCGTGTTTTACTCGCCATTTTGCTTTGAGCGTTCGGTGCCGTTCGAACGAGGAGGACGCGGATGAAGATTATAAAGCGATCGAAGTAATTAAATCGTCGAGCGTGACTCGAGTCGTTCTTTAATGAATCGTGAATGCAACGTTGAAGGGTTATATGCGCCGTTGTTTTATTAGTTCGGTCGAAGGGACGCTAGTTCGATTTGCCTGCGCTAGCGCGCATGCGCAGACAAGCAGCGCTCTTTTTTGCGCCACATTCGAGACGGGTTTAACGGGGACGGAAATAGAGAAAGAAAGTAGATGGAAAAATTGCGAAGCACAAAATAGAGTAAAAATTGTATTAAAATTTAAAAGTCCACGCTTCCTCAAAGAATACGTTAATTGCGTTGCAGGTGGAAATCAACGTGAACTAGCCCGAGCCAAGAATTTGAAGAAAACTGTAAAGAAGGCAGCGTCCGAACAAGACAGCAATAAGGGTCTTTCCTTGGAACAACGTAAAGCACGGTAAGCCCTCAAAGTGTAATCATTCCTTTCTCCAAACAATAGAAGCAAGTTTTTTTCTTTATACAGCAATTTGGATATACGCTTCTTCTTACAGCGACGCGGAACGAATGAGAGAGAAACAGCAGAAGAAACAGCAAGGTGAACCAGCGGACAAGTCCAAGCAGGTGGCGAGATAATTCGACGACGGGAGTGTGTAAATTTTTACGACAAGAAACGGCTATATCGCATCCAATGGCTACGCTAAAGAGTTTCACAATAGTAAGGAACACAGGGGTCGATGCTTATACCGGGGACGGAAAGAGTAATCACCGTGTTTTTGATGTTAGACAATTTTTCCATTGTCGGCCGTATGCGGGTGTGTGTCGACCCGCATGACATGCCTCAGGACCTAGCCTCGATTATCTTGTTATTTACACGTTGCTCACGAAAACAGTTATAATCAGTGTGTACAAAACTTGTCGTTACCTACACTTAAATTCAGTCAAAGAGAAAAACACGCGTTTGACTGGTTTCTCTAGATATAAGGATAATTAAATAATACGATATATTTGTAGTACTAATTTCCAATCTGTAAATTCAGACGCACTTATTTAATATGTTGTGTAGTTAAATGTGTGACAAGCGAACGATCATTAGACACGCATGTGCTACTATCGTTCCCTCTCGCTTGTAATAAACTGTTCAAATTTTAACAATACACATTTAACTCTTGAATCTCTTCCGTCCTGTCCCGAACAACGTGGCGTCGCTTTTACTGTAATGCATAGCGATCGCTTAGTATAACAGTTCGAGTAATAAATTCTATAATTAAATACAAGTTATTAAACAGTGAAAGAGAAAATGGAGATTATACAATTATTTCCCACATTTTTATTGCACTTTCCCAAAAAGAGTACACTTTCTTAACGTACTAATTTTAATCGCGATTTCATAATTTCGCTTTAATCACAAATATTCGTGGATATTAACATTGAGTCGAATGAGAAATGGTGTACGATGTGATTCGATAAATGTCACAGCGGTGGAAGACCGAACCTTAATCGCTAATATGGGAGAAAGAAAAAAAAATGAAGAACACTATGCTAAATGACGAAAGTATTGTCTAGCCTCTAAAGACCAAAACCCTCGTGAAAGTAGCATTCTCTGCGATCTGCAAAAACGCCGAAATTCAATTCTTTTATTCCGAGTGGCTATTGATTGTGTTTCGGATTTACTAAGCTGTTACTTTTTCACGTTTTATAACACATCTATAAGCAGGAACGTTCCACTCGTCTTTCCTTCTCTTTTTTTTTTTCGTTTGACTCCAAGTTTATAATATGCGAGGAACAGCGCGCTATATTGAGCATTTACTTAATTATAATAATACACTACTAGTATGGGATAGTTCATTTGAAGAATTTACATGTGATACTTTAATATTTACGTACGTGACATCGGGAATCTGTATAACGTAAAAAATCGTCGGTTCCGAATATATTCGGATATTGAGTAAAAACTAATACACGCACGCGCGCGTTGGCAAAGATTATATATTTATATAAAATAGAGACATGCGTGATCTTTTGCCGATCTCTTTCCCATCCACCACAATTAACTTTACAATGCAGTCAATTTATTTCGCGCGTTTTTAATGAGATAATAATAAGTTGCTCCTTCTTGCAAGTAAAAAATTTATATTAAAATATATAGTCCTGCGTATTAATTTATCTTTGTCAAATTCACAATGAGTCAAAAAAATGCTCGATGCTTTTATTAAAAATTCAGTTATCTTCAATATAAAATTTAATTAACTTATTAAACTCGTCATTATTTAAATTGAGTTTCGGCTGAGCCTTAGAATAGTGTCTCCAGTTTTCGTGATACCTTAATGATAATACAATTATCTAAAAATGGGCGGCAAAATGTTGCTTCTATTTCCTTCGTCTTCCTGTTTGTTAAATGGTCAATGTCTTTACAAAATTCTCCGTATACACATGCAATTTTTATGGTAATATCATAATACAGTAAATGTTATCTTAATATCTATTTCGATGATGCAACGTTTTTTTTGCATATGAACAAATATAATCGGTATTTTCGGGACAGCAGTTTCGAAAATTCTGAAGAAAGATTACGTAAAATTGCATTACGGAAAAATGCCTGATTGAGCTTACTTAGTTGTATATGTGTGTGTGTGTGTGTGTGTGTGTGTGTGTGTGTGTGTGTGTGTGTGTGTGTGTGTGTGTGTGTGTGTGTGTGTGTGTGTGTGTGTGTGTG